>JAVSCE010005932.1:0-96119 GCA_032199065.1 Smutsia gigantea | reverse complement strand
AGCTCTATAAACTATTCTCCATGTCAATGGCTTAAAAACATAGACATGGTTTAAAAATAGCTGTTTTCCTCCTATATAGAATTCTATGAAATTCTCATTCTATACATTGCCTATAAAGTAATATCTCTCAGTTTGTATCTGTTTGTCACAGAGACACAGTGGGGTGATCGTGTCCACCTTCTCCAGGACCAGGAAGGTGGCACAAAGTGGTGGGCCTGGCCCTGGGCAGACATCTCCTGTCAGGCTCCAAAGAGATGTCAGGCCTCAAGGAGAACCTTCTTCTAAAAACAATTTAGACCTCTGGACTCATACTGCCTGAGGTTCTTCAAATGTGAAAACATACTGCTAATTAGTAAAGAAGATGACAATTAGCTGGCAGAACTAAAACCAGCCCTTTTTAAAGGAGACCCAGCATTAAGGAGGGTTTTGGTTTTCTTCTCCAAAGCAGAATTCAAAATCCAAAAATAGGATGAAATAAAAATAAGTAAAACATCAAAGTACATCACGTTTCTCCTCAATCTTTTTTCAGAGAGCAAGCATTTCACTTGGACGTCCCATTTTCAGTGGACCCACTTTTGTAAAGGACTGGAACCAGATAGAAGAAATGTGAATTTAAGAAATGTCCCAGAATGTGGGTGAGGGGAACTGGACCAAGTATACACCTGGTCCAGTGGAAGCACCTCCTACTAGTTTGAGGTCATGCATTACAACTCCAGACTGAGCATTTGAGCCTAAAAATATTTCACTCCAACTGCAAAAGAAAACATGAAGCAAAGCTGCAGAAAGGGGTCAGTTTAAATGCATTTGATATAGTATCCACCTTATGTATTTGTAAATTATTTATATAATTTATTTTCGCTTTTTCCCCAAACCAATACTGGTTTTGATGAGTTTATGCCATTTTGATTGAGTCAGAAAGATTAAAAAAACATTATTTCCTTTGCCTTGTTTCTATACAGCCTGCCTGCACACATCAGTTAAATTCGGGTCCGTCATTCTCTCCATATCACCAACTCTGGCCCGCTTCAGCTCCCCTATGTGCACTAAATTAGCTGAGGTGAGACCTGGTAAAAACAAGAGCACAAAATGTCCCACAGGGTTAGACTAACTGCCCAAGATGGCTCAGGAGGACCTGTGCTGGCCAGCCTCCCCGCGGCACCCGCGAGCCTGTCTCTGGGCCTCAGGCACCCCTTCCCACTTTTGCTTCAGACTTAAGGTACTTCATTCCCATGTACCTGATAGAGAGTGGATTTGTTCCATGTCTGCTCAGGAGGCCCTGATGCCCCTTCCACACGAACGCTCCACCCTGGCCCCTGATGCTGCCCCATGCACCCCCAGCTCAGCTTCCTGAAAGGACACCCTCGCGTGAGTATGGTGTACATGGAAGCGTTTTAGGCTCACATTCTGTCCTTTCTTTCATCCATTCATTCATGTTAATTTCTGTAGAATCACAGAGCAGTGTTCCCTGTCTGCCCATGTCATCCATGACACACTCCCATTACCTTTCCTCCGCCAGAAGGAATTATAAAAGCAGACTTCTAGCATTAGCATACTGTTGATGTGTGCTCTGCCTCTGTGTTTGTGAGGAAGCAGGCAGAGGCAAGGATTACAAAGAGGTTAGATGATTTAGCCTTTGTAGAGAGATAAAAAGGACTAGAAGTAGGTATTTTTTTAATGTTCTCTAGGTTTGAATATTAGTTATTGCTGGGATATACGAACATTGAAAACATTTTTAATGCCTTAAATGATTTTCTATAACAAATGTTCAATAAGTTTTATAATCAGAAAAATATTAACAGAAGGAAGATATGACTAGTGCTTGTATTAATGTCTCAGCTGTGTTCTTGAGCATAAGCTCTTCCAAGACCTGAAATGTCACACAATCTGAAGTAAAAACCCTAAAAGACCTTAGGAGATGAAATATAGTGGGAAGAGAAAAACAGGAAATGATGGTAGAAGAAAGTGGGAAGTCAGAGAAATTTTCTAATGTAGAGATATAATGTCTTGAAAGTAAAGGGGTTTGGTGCAAAAAAGAAATACTAAAATAGGAAAGCAGGTTAAAGGAGGCAAATGAAGAAAGCAGAGTTTAGTACAAAAGCCTAGACAATGAGCAAAAACATACATCACAGAGCTTGACTCCATTGACTGTCAGAGACATCTGTAACCCACCCAGCAGCTGAGGCAGAGCTCCGGTGAGAATAAGGATTAGGATGTCAGTGCTACCAGTTATCCTAGGTCAGGAGAGTGAGGATACCAGGAGGAATGGAGACAGAGACTGAAATTAGGGGGCTGTGAATTCCGACAGTCATGCTGCCTGCTTGAGAAGCCCCCTGCCCTGCTGTAGCTGGTAAGCGAGTTTCTAGAAGGCACCTTGGAAGAGGGATATGCATTCACTGAGGCTGTGGAAGTACAGTTCCATGTGTTGCATTGTATGATGTCCTCTTAACCAGATGTACTTGGATATTTGTTAAAAGACAAACTCCCT
Source organism: Smutsia gigantea (assembly GCA_032199065.1). Lineage (NCBI taxonomy): Eukaryota > Metazoa > Chordata > Mammalia > Pholidota > Manidae > Smutsia > Smutsia gigantea. The sequence goes on along the minus strand of JAVSCE010005932.1, from coordinate 93,634 downwards.
GCAAAAATTTTAAAAATCAGAAATTGCTTATCTGGCCTGAGGAAATTACCAAATCCCGACTTTCGCCTTATTCCACTGTTAGAGGCCTCCAAAGAAAAAGAACCTCCTTGAGTCACATATACAACACTGAGAGAAGCTGAAGACATCCCCAAGGCACCCTCCTTATCATGAGGTATGAGTCATCTTGCTTTAGACCAGCAGATACCTGCATTAAACCCTAAGAAAATGCACACCACAGAATCTCATATGAGCAAGACTTTAAAAGTCATTTGGCCCAAGCAGTCTTTTAGCTGAACCCCTTGTTCAGTAGCCCCACAAGGCCCAGCCTGCTGGACCACTGCCAGGTCAAGGAGGCCACCCTTTGCTGAGGTGGCACGTTTTGCCTGCTCTGGGATATTTTATTTTTATTCCTAAAATCGCCTACCTCTACTATTTCATGGTCAGGTAGGTTTTTTAACCAAATAGCTTTTCAGGAATACAGCATATCTGTGTATAAAAAAACAATATTTTATATGTTATTTTGCCAAAGATTTTTGAGTTAAAGGTTAAGAAGGCATTTTGCATGCCATAAACAAGATACTGACACATAGGATTAAAAACGCAGATCATATCTCTTCTGTGCAGTGGTTTAAGTATTATATTTACCTCTTTGAAAAACAACAAAGCAGAGGTACGTAAGTTTTCTTGTCTTTAATACCCAAGAGGGTGAAAGAAAAATCTATCAACTGCGCATTCTGCCCCAGCAGGTTACTGGCTGCCAAACCAGTACGGCAGAGCTCGTATGTTCAGAGAAAATCTGCGGAGATGGTCCCTGTAAGCCAGGGGGGCAGGACGGAAAACCCAACAACGCTTGGAGAGGCGGTGTCAGAAACAAAAACGGGGCCATGTTTTGCCGAGTGGGGGTTAAAGTAGAGTAAAGCAGAGGCACGCTACTACCTGACACCGGCGGTCTGCTGGGGCACGCGCTTTGGCACGGCTGTATTCTATGAGCCTCTTGAGAAGACCCTTTGAACTGACAGAATGTTTTAATGAAATATCTAGAAAAATAGCACAATTTTGTTGAGTAAAGGGCAAGTAATGTAGCGAACAAAACTTAAAAAAAAACTGGACTCAAAATGTGCTTTTGAAAGATGGTGGTGTGAGAGGTGAGACACAGGCTTCCTCCTAAAACCGCATTTAATACGAAAATATAATTAATACAACTAATCGTGAAAGAGGAACAGGAAAGAGGACTGCGCCACACCATATACACCTGGAGAAAAGAGCAGCCCTCACAGAACAGGGTAATGTACCAAACCTGTGGCCCGGCGAGACCCAAGCCCTTTCCCCACCCCAGCTCACTAGCGGGAAGAAGAGAAACCGAGCACTGAGGGAGTGGAGGCCTGGGACTGCTGAATACCTAACTCTGGAGATCTGCTCTGGGAGCACAAACCTACAATTCATGGTGCTTGCATGATACTCTCATGATTACGGGATTGGTAGCTAATACAGGCAGAATTCCTGGAGAGACTGAGATTCCAGCTGCTTGTGGAAAGCAGGGATCCATAATCCGGCTGCTCTGGGACAAAAGAAAGGTGGGCTCTCTGAGAGACTTCCTAACAAAGAAGCCCTTAGCAAGAGGGCTGCTAAAGGGGCAAGGATTGCACAGAGCTTACTACTCAGGAGAGAGAACAGGTAGACAAAATTGTCCAGATGCACTCTGCCCAGCAGGTTGGGAGCTTTGCCATATAGACTCTCATATTTAAGGAAGAAAAATAAATCTTCCTCCTTAGATGATCTTCAGGTGCTCCAGCTCCCTGGCTGGCTACAGAACTCCAAGGACCCCCTTCCAAGATACGCAGCCTACTGTGCCTTTCTCCCGGCCAGCCCCACCTGGCTCGCAAACCGGCAAAACCAACCCAAGCGTTACGCAGCCAGAGGGAAGATTTGCCTACAGCAACAACAAGCGCAAAGCATAGAGGCTTATACCGGTGTGCTCAGCCCACTGGTTCAGGCACTGGAGACAGGCGTAGCAGCTGGATAGCAGGAAACAGCTCTTTCCCCTCCCAGGCACCAATACCATTCCCTTGCGACCCCAGACATTGCTTCAGGGGCTGAGCAGCTCCAGGGAGTAGAGCTTCTGAGCACTAGAGGGCAACATACACAAACATGAAACGCCAAAGAAATCTGATTCACAGTAAAATTATTAGTACCACTCCTGAGAAAGATTTAAATGACATGGACCTCATGACTCTTCTTGAAAGGGAGTTCAAAATAAAAATCATTAACAGCTCATGGAGGTACGGAAAGATATTCAAGAATTCAGTAATGAATTGCGGTCGGAGATCCAATCACTGAAGAGCACAATGGACGGTATTGAAAGGAGATTGGATATGGTGGAGGAGACGTTAAATGAAATAGAAACTAGAGAAGAGGTATACAAAGAAGTTGAGGCATAGAGAGAAAAAAGGATCTCTAAGAATGAAAGAATATTGAGAGAACTGTGTGACCAATCCAAATGCAGCAATATTCGCATAATAGGGGTACCAGAAGAAGAAGACAGAGAAAAAGGGATAGAAAGTGTCTTTGGGGAGGTAACTGCTGAAAACTTCTCCAATCTGGGGAAGGAGATACTCTCTCAAGCCATCGAGGTGCACAGATCTCCCAACACAAGGGACCCAAGGAAAACACCACCAAGACATATAGTAATTAAAATCGCAATGATCAAGGATAAGGACAGACTATTAAAAGAAGCCAGAGAGAGAAATAAGATCACATACAAAGGAAAGCCCATCAGGCTATCATCAGACTTCTCAACAGAAACCTCACAGGCCAGAAGGGAGTGGCATGATGTATTTAATCCAATGAAGCAGAAGGGGCTTGGACAAAGAATAGTTTATCCGGCAAGGTTATCATTTAATTTTGAAGGAAGGATTAAACAATTTCCAGATAAGCAAAAGCTGAGAGAATTTATCTCCCACAAACCACCTCTACAGTGTATTTTGGAGGGACTGCTATAGATGGAAGTGTTCCTATGGTTTAATAGCTGTCACCAGAGGTAATAAAACCACAGTAAAGAAAGTAGAACACCTAACTAATTACAAAGCAAATGCAAAAATTAAAATAAGTATCTCCAAAGTCAATCAAGGGATCAACAAAGAGTACAGAATATGATACCTAATATATAAAGAAAGGAGGAGGAAGAAAAGGGGGAAGAAAAAAAAAAGAACCTTTAGACTGTGTTTGTAATAGCATATTAAGTGAGTTAAATTAGACTCTTAGATAGTAAGGAAGTTAACCTTGAACCTTTGGTAACCACAAATCTAAAGCCTGCAATGCCAATAAAAACATACCTATCCATAATCACCCTAAATGTAAATGAACTGAATGTACCAGTCAAAGACATAGAGTCACTGAATGGATAAAAAAATAAGACCCATCTATATGCTGCCTACAAGAGACTCACTTTAAACCCAAAGACATACACAGACTGAAAGTGAAGGGATGGAAAAAGATGTTGAATGCAACTAATAGGGGGGAAAAACGCAGGACTTGCAGTACTTGTATCAGACAAAATAGATTTCAAAACAAAGAAAGTCACAAGAGACAAAGAAGGACATTACATAATGATAAAAGGGTCAATCCAACAAAAAAACATAACCATTATAAATATCTATGCACCCAACACAGGAGCACCTACATATGTGAAACAAATACTAATAGAATTAAAAGGAGAAATAGAATGCAATGCATTCATTCTAGGAGACTTCAACACTCCACTCACTCTGAAGGACAGATCAACCAGACAGAAAATAAGTAATGAGACAGAGACACTGAACAACACAATAGAACACATGGACCTAACAGACATCTACAGAACTCTACACCCAAAAGCAGCAGAATACACATTTTTCTCAAGTGCACATGGAACATTTTCAAGAATAGATCATATAGTAGGCCACAAAAGAGCCTCGGTAAATTCAAAAAGATTGAAATTGTACCAACTAGTTTCTCAGACCACAAAGGTATGAAACTAGAAATAAATTACGCAAAGAAAATGAAATATCCTACAAACACATGGAAGCTTCACAACAGGCTCCTAAATAACCACTGAATCAATGACCAAATAAAAACAGAGATCGGTCTCTTGAAGATGGCGGCATGAGATGTGAGATGGAGAGCTCCACCCAAAACCACAAACAGTACAAAAATATAGTTAATTAATACAACTAACTTTAAAACCGCAACAAGACATGAGGCTGAACCAGACAAAACACACCTCACTAACAGAGCAGACCTCATGAAACAGGGTAACATAAAAAAGCCTTAATCTGGCGGGACCCTAGCCCTTCCCCCACCCCAGCTCAATGGCAGGACAAAGAGAAACAGAGCGGGGGAGGGGGTGGAAACCTGGAACTGCTGAACACCCAGCCCTGGACATCTGCTTTGCAGAACGCTATAGTGTGTGGTGCTCTTGATTTTGGGGAGCTCGGACAGGCGGAGTGCTAGAGAAATTGACATTCTGGCCATTTGTGGAGGAGGGGATCCACACCTGGCCGCTCTGTGTCAGAGCAAAGGCAGGCGGTCTGAGAGGCTTCCTAGCAGCAAGAGGGCTGCTGAAGGGGCAGGGTTTGCACAGGAGTTTGCTGTGTGGGACAGGGGAGAACTGGACAAGATTGTCTGGCCATGCTGTGCCCAGCTGGTTGGGAACTTTTAGGAGCTTGAGGTGCTCCATCCCCCGGGGTGCCTACTCAGCTCGGAGGTCCCCACTGTGACACACAGCCTGCTGAGCCTTCCTATTGGCCTGCAGGCATCTGCTCACAAACCCACAGTCACTACACAGGCATCAGGACAGCCAGAGGGAGGCCCCACCTACAATAGCCAAAGACGCAAAGCACAGAGGTTTACACGTGTGTGCTTGGCCCACTGGCTCTGGCACTGGAGACAGGCACTGCAGATGGGAATCAGGAAACAGATCTTTCCTCCCACTAGGCACCAGCTCTGCTCCCCTATGACACCCAACACCTCACTGTAGGGGCTGAGAAGCTCCAGAGACTGGCGTTTCTGCACAGTAGTGGGCAGGACACAGAAATATTAAATGCCAAAAGAACATGGTTCAGACAAAAATCTCACAAACCCCAGGAAGATGGCCAAATGAAACGGAACTCACCAATCTTCCTGATACAGAGTTCAAAATAAAAATTATAAACCTGTTTATGGAGGTACAGAAAAATATTCAAGAACTCAGGAAAGAATTTAAGCCAGACATTCAATCATTAAGAAATTCCATATCTGAAATGAAACATACAATGGAAGGATTTAAAAGCAGATTAGATGTAGTAGAAGAGACGGTAAATGTAAAAGAAATTAGAGAAGAGGAATACAAAGAAGCTGAGGCACAGAGAGAAAAAAGAATCACTAAGAATGAAAGAATATTGAGAGAACTGTGTGACCAACCCAAATGCAACAATATTCACATTATAGGGATACCAGAAGACGAAGACAGAAAAAGGGATAGAAAGTGTCTTTGAGGAGTTAATTGCTGAAAACTTGCCCAGTCTGGGGAGGGAGATACTCTCTCAAGCCATGGAGGTGCACAGATCTCCCAACACAAGGGACCCTAGGAAGATAACATCAAGACATATAATAATTAAAATGGCAAAGATCAAGGATAAAGACAGACTTTTAAAAGCAGCTAGAGAGAGAAACAAGATCACATACAAAGGAAAACCCATCAGGCTTTCATCAGACTTCTCAACAGAAACCTTATTTAATGCAATAAAGCAGAAGAGCCTTGAACCAAGAATATTTTATTCAGCAAGATTATCATTTAAATTTTAAGGAGGGATGAGACAATTTTCAGATAAGCAAAATCTGAGAGAATTTACCTTCCACAAACCACCTCTACAGTGCATTTTGGAGGGACTCCTATAGATGGAAGTATTCCTAAGGCTACACAGATGTCACCAAAGGGACGACAAAGAGTACAGAATATGATTCATAACATACAAAGAATGGAGGAGAAAGAAAAAGGAGGAAAAAAAAAAGAACCTTTAGGTTGTGTTTGTAATAGTATACGAAGTAAGATAAATTAGACTGTTAGATAGTAAGGGAATTGCCCTTGAACCTTTGGTAACTGCAAATCTAAAGCTTGCAATGGCAATAACTACATACTGATCTATAAACACCCTAAATGTAAATGGTCTGAATGCACCAATCAAAAGACATAGAGTTACTGAATGGATAAAAAAACAAGACCCATCTATATGCTGCCTACAAAAGACTCCCTTCAAACCCAAAGACATACACAGACTGAAAGTAAAGGGATGGAAAAAGATATTTTATGCAACTAATAGTGAGAAAAAAGCAGGAGTTGGAGTACTTGTATCAGACAAAATAGACTTCAAAACAAAAAAAGTCACAAGAGACAAAGAAGGACATAACATGATGATAAAGTGGTCAGTCCAACAAAAGTATATAACTATTATAAACATCTATGCACCCAACACAGGATCACCTACATATGTGAAACAAACACTAACAGAATTAAAGGGGGAAACAGAATGCCACAAATTCATATTAGGAGACTTCAACACACCACTCACTACAAAGGACAGATCAACCAGACAGAAAATAAGTAAAGAGACAGAGGCACTGTACAACATATTAGAACAGATGGATGTAATAGACATCTACAGAACACTCCATCCAAGCAACAGGATACACATTCTTCTCAAGTGCACATGGAACATTTTCAAGGATAGACCATACATTAGGCCACAAAAAGAACCTCAGTAAATTTAAAAAGATTGAAATTCTACCAACCAGCTTCTCAGATCATAATGGTATGAAACTAGAAGTAAATTACACAAATAAAATGAAAAAGCCCACAAACACATGGAGGCTTAATAACATGCTCCTAAATAATCAATGGATAAAAGACCAAATAAAAACAGAGATCAAGAAATATATGGAGGCAAATGACAATAATAATTTAACACCACAAAATCTGTGGGATGCAGCGAAGGCTGTGCTAAGAGGGAAATATATTGCAATACAGGCCTACCTCAGGAAAGAACAATCCCAAATGAACAGTCTAAACTCACAATTAATGAAACTAGAAAAGGAAGAACAAATGAGGCCCAAAGTCAGTAGAAGGAGGGACATAATAAAGATTAAAGCAGAAATTAGTAAAACTGAGAAGAATAAAACAATAGAAAGAATCAGTGAAAGCAGGAGCTGGTTCTTTGAGAAAATAAACAAAATAGATAAACCCCTAGCCAGACATGTCAAGAAAAAAAGAGAGTACACACACATAAACAGAATCAGAAATGAGAAAGGAAAAATCACTACGGACACCACAGAAATACAAAGAACTATTAGAGAATACGATGAAAACTTACATGCTAACAAACTGGATAAACTAGAAGAAATGGACAACTTTCTAGAAAAATACAACCTTCCAAGGCTGACCCAGAGAGAAACAGCAGAAAATCCCAACAGACCAATTACCAGCACAGAAATTGAATTGGTAATCAAAAAACTACCTAAGCACAAAATCCTTGTCTAGATGGTTTCACTGTGGAATTTTATCAAACATTTAGTGCAGACCTAATACCCATCCTCCTTAAAGTTTTCCAAAAAGTAGAAAAGGAGGGAATACTCCCAAACTCATACTACAAGGCCAACATTACTCTATTACCAAAACCAGGCAGAGGCACCATATAAAAAAGAAAATTACAGACCAATATCCCTGATGAATATAGATGCAAAAATCCTCAACAAAGTATTAGCAAACAGAATTCAAAAATACATCAAAAAGATCATCCATCATGATCAAGTGGGATTCATCCCAGGGATGCAAGGATGGTGCAACATTCGAAAATCTATCAACATGACCCACTACATCAACAAAAAGAAGGACAAAAACCACACAATCATCTCCATAGATGCTGAAAAAGCATTTGACAAAATTCAACATTCATTCATGATAAAAACTCTCAACAAAATGGGTATAGAGGGCAAGTGCCTCAATATAATAAAGACATATATGACAAACCCACAGCCAACATCATACTTAACAGCGAGAACCTGAAAGCTTTTCCTTTAAGATCGGGAACAAGACAAGGATGCCCACTCTCCCCACTTTTATTCAACATAGTTCTCAAGGTCCTAGCCATGACAATCAGACAACACAAAGAAATAAAAGGCATCCAGATTGGCAAGGAAGAACTCAAACTGTCCCTGTTTGCAGATGACATGATATTGTACATAAAAAATCCCAAAGAATCCACTCCAAAATTATTAGACCTTATATCTGAAATCAGCAAAGTTGCAGGATACAAAATTAATACACAGAAATATGTTGCATTCCTATACACTAACGATGAACTAGCAGAAAGAGAAATCAGGAAAACAATTCCACTCACAATTGCATCCAAAAGAATAAAATACCTAGGAATAAACCTAACCATGCAAGTGAAAGACCTATACTCTGAAAACTACAAGACACTCTTAAGATAAATTAAAGAGGACACTAATAAATGGAAATTCGTCCCCTGCTCTTGGCTAGGAAGAATTAATATTGTCAAAATGCCCATCCTGCCTAAAGCAATCTACAGATTCAATGCAATCCCTATCAAAATAGCAACAGCATTCTTCAATGAACTACAGCATATGGAACCACAAGAGACCCTGAATAGCCAAAGGAATCCTGAGAAGGAAGAATAAAACGGGTAATTATGCTCCCTGACTTCAAGCTCTACTACAAAGCTACAGTAATCAACACAATTTGGTACTGGCACAAGAACAGACCCATAGACCAATGGAACAGAATAGACAGCCCAGATATAAACCCAAGCATATATGGTCAATTAACATACGATAAAGGAACCATGGATATACAATGGGGAAAAGACAGCCTCTTCAACATCTGGTGTTGGCAAAACCGGACAGCTACATGTAAGAGAATGAAACTGGACTACTGTCTAGCCCTATAAACAAAAGTAAACTCAAAATGGATCAAAGACCTGAATGTAAGTCATGAAATCATAAAACTCTTAAGACAAAAATATAGGGAAAAATCTCTCAGATATAAACATGAGCAACTTCTTCATGAACATATCTCTCCGGGCAAGGGAAACAAAAGCAAAAATGAACAAATGGGACTATATCAAACTAAAAAGCTTCTGTACAGCAAAGGTACAATCACTAGAACAAAAAGACATCCTACAGTATGGGAGGATATATACATAAATGACATATCCGATAAGGGGTTCACATCCAAATTATATAAAGAGCTCATGCACCTCAACAAACAAAAAGCAAATGAGCCAATTAAAAAATGGGCAGAGATGCTGAACAGACACTTCTCCAAATAAGAAATTCAGATGGCCAACAGGCACATGAAAAGATGCTCCACATCACTAGTCATCAGAGAAATGCAAATTAAAACCACAATGAGATATCACCTCACACCAGTTAGGATGGCCACCATCCAAAAGACAAAGAACAACAAATGCTGGCGAGGATTTGGAGAAAGGGGAACCCTCCTACACTGCTCGTGGAATGTAAATTAGTTCAACCATTGTGGAAAGCAGTGTGAAGGTTCCTCAAAAAACTCAAAATAGAAATACCATTTGACCCAGGAATTCCACTCCTAGGAATTTACCCTAAGAATGCAGCAGCGCAGTTTGAAAAATACATATGCACCCATATGTTTATCGCAGCACTTTTTACAATAGCCAAGAAATGGAAGCAACCTAAGTGTCCATCAGTAGATGAATGGATAAAGAAGATGTGGTACATATACACAATGGAATATTATTCAGCCATAAGAAGAAAACAAATCCTACCATTTGCAACAACATGGATGGAGCTAGAGGGTATTATGCTCAGTGAAATAAGCCAGGCGGAAAAAGACAAGTATCAAAAGATTTCCCTCATTTGTGGATTACAACAATGAAGCAAAACTGAAGGAATAAAATAGCAGCAGACTGAGAGATTCCCAAGAAGGAACTAGTAGTTACCAAAGGGGAGGGCTGTGGGAGGGTAGGTGGGGAGCGTGGGAGAAGGGGATTGAGGGGTATTTTGTTTAGTACATATGGTGTGGGGGATCACAGGGAAAACAGTGTAGCACAGAGAAGGCAAATAGTGAATCTGTGGCATCTTACTACACCCGAGAACAGTGACTGCATTGGGGTATGGGTGCGGACTTGATAATATGGGTAAATGTAGTAACCACATTGTTTTTCATGTGAAACCTTCATAAGAGTGCATATCAATAATACCTTAATAAAAAATAATAATTAAAAAAAACCGTATCCATATCCTCAAACTACCTAGAATTAGGTGTGTCTACACGTATTTATAATTGGCAAAAAGTATCAACGATTAGAAGCTCTCGATTGGGATGAAACATAAAATATTATATGCAAACTGACAAAAAAAAGTGAAAGCTTCTTAAACAGCACACATTCCATCTGCCTGAAAAACTCAAAGAAGAATCCAGTCTATAAGACAAAGCCCTCCTCCCTGCCCAGCGCCCCGTGGCACATGCTCTGCAGGTGGCCTACCATGCTTCCCTGCACTCAGGGAATCACTTTAAACACAGAGAGTCACAACACCCTGGTCTTCAGGACAGGCAAAGAAGGTTCAAAGGTCACTTTCAAAAACAATTATTTATCATTAGTGGTGAAGTTTTAAAGGTTTTAATTTTTCCCACTTATGTCATTACTCCCCAGAATTTGGGGAAACCAAAATGAGCCTTTATTTATAAAGGCATGAAGATGGAACTATTCATATGGATAAGTAAGCCTCATCAGCCAATGTGAACAAAGGGTTTTCTGGGGGAAAGAAAGCTTTGTCTCCTCCATGTTCGTGAGAGCTCCCTTCTTGCTCCTAGGGCCCCAGTGAATCGTATCATTGCCATCTGACAGGCAGGACACCCCCCACCAGAACACTCTGGCAAGGTGTTTCCAATTCTGATATGATTTTCTCAAGTAACAGTAATGATTTCCTTTTAAGGATCAATTACTTCTGAATGAAATCTGCCAAAGTTCTAATAGAGGCTCCAAAGGAGAATGGGGAGGAGGCAATAGTGCTAATTTATAAGATCCATTTTGAGACATGCCTCCAAATGTCCACTGGGATAAATCAACTGCACCCTGGGAGGCCAGGACCTCATACTTGAGCCACTTGAGACCAACGGCCATTGTACTTACACTGTCATATTCCCTGAAGTTCTGTAGCATGGCTGGGACCACAAAAACCCTACATGTTAAAAGACTGACATTTAGTGAGATGAAAACACAATGTCACATTTTCTTCATGAGGAAGGTGAAGCTGTGTGTCGCTGCCAAGGACATGGAGAAGTGACTGGGCCTGGGTCTCCTGGCTCCTGCTCCGGGAGTCACGCCACGTCGACAGAGGATCATGCCAGAAAATGTGTCCTCTCTTAACACAGAGCAGGAGGGAGCCACTTAATTACCACGGTTACCATTTACTAAGCAGTTCCCTAGATAAAGACTCATCATACTTGCTCATCCAGTAAAATGCAGCCCATACAAAATCACAATCAGTATTTATTTAACCTCTTGATGTTCAAAATACTGTTGTAATTAAAAGAAAGCTTGGGAAAAAGCCTACAAGTCAACCACTGGCCGCACACATATTGCTCCCACTGCAGGGACAACCACTTTCAGTGGGTTGCAGACAGTAACACCATGTAATTTAATGTGTGATGACTAACAACACTTTCTAAAATGGAAGCTGATTTATTGTTATAATTTCTAAACTAGTGCAGACACAGAGACGGTGATTTCTGAGTTTTTTTTTAACAGTACAAATTATATTTCAACTCCCCTTTCTCCCAGCTGCAGCACTGAACTTAAATGTCTACTAGATCAGTGGGTGGAAGATCAAAGAACATTTAAGAAATTTTAACGTTGCTACCCACAAGGACGTGGGAGTACCGTCAGTGGGACTATGAAGTATGCGGCAAACTCTTAGAGATCCCCTAATTCAACAAGGAGCAGGCTGTTCCCACTTTTAAAGAAGTGACACTCACCCTTCCTTTGCTTGGTCAACTTTTACAGAGCTGACAAATACAACAAAAAGTTAAACCAGAATCTAAACATGTGCACGTTCTCCAATGTCTTCTTTCCAGCATGGAAAACCACGAGTGGCAGCTGATTGCCTTCAGTTGCTCTTCCCTGGGTGGCCTTGTGAAAAGCTTCGCTTCAGCCGGGTAATAAGTGACCCACACAAGCCTGACGCCATGCAGGAGGCAGTACCAAATGCAGACAGACCAGGAAGGGACATGCCTCTTCCAGGGTCCCCAGCCAGCACCACCACATGCTCGTGGGACAGCCACACCCAGGCAGCTGGACCTCAGGCTGGCCTGTCACTGTCATCAACCCTAATGCCAAGCTTCCTCATCACCAATCCTGCTATCGCCCACCCCACACCCTGGGCACCCTTTCCATCTAAGGCCCATCCATCTGGAGAGCCCATTCAAATGGCATCACCCACCTCAAGCTTCCCTGGAGCAGATATACCCGCCAAGCTTTCATTTTCTGAACTCTTGGAGCACTTATTATGTGCACCCCACACTTTGTACCCATTACAGAATGGCTTGTGTCCTTTGCTAGTTGTGTACACATTACCAGCTTTGTTTCCCTGCTTAAAACTGTAAGATGCAGGGCACACATCAGAACTCATGCCTTTAAAGGGTTTGAGTAGCACAAACATGCAAGTGGACAAACAGATATGGGGAAAAACCTGCTGCACTGAGTTAACATAGTCAAACTTGTGCCTCTCAGGAATGGCCCATGGTATTTCTTCCTCTGGCTATGCGTGAACTCTGGTGCGAGGGAAAGGTACGTGGCTGTAAATTACCCCAATGTGCCAGCTCCTCTGAAAAGACTAGACATAATCACCAATATTATTGTTATTCATCTTCAGAGAAAGCTAAGTGCCCTAAGTAACCCCTAGGCATGAGCTGTCACACAAGTGCCTCAAATGCCTTTGTGCATATATGGATGTAATTTTTCTTTTAGTTTGGCTTTCATCATCCAGTGCACCTTCTCATTTTACAGCAAGTCATTAACAGGACCTGCAGGCGGCTGCTTTAATGCAATCCAAATTAGTTGCACAGGCATTTCTCTACTGAAGTCTCTTAAAAGCCCAGCACCAGGCAGCACCCTCAGAGAAATACAAGGAGACTGGTGACCAAGTTCCCTTTCTATTTCATCACTTCTCAAGTGACACACATATACACCAAACACAGAGTTCTCAAGGGAAGGAGCAAAATCCTGTCCCTTCTGCATCTCCAGCACCGTTTCTCCCAGTGCCACGCATACAGTACAGCTCGAAGAGGACATCCATGGTGCTGTATCATTTATGAAATAATGGAATTTGTAGGTATAAACAGAGCAAATCACAGTAGCCCTTTATCAATCATCTGAAAGACAAGTACATAGAAATTAATATATTTTAAGATCATGTTTTTTCTTCTGACTTAATTTCTAGAGAAGAGTTGATTCTCCTACACACAGTCACCATTTATTGATTTTAAATCTCATGTTCCCTGGAGAAGAAATTAATTTGAGAGGTTCCTTCTGTATCCACACACATGGGAATCCTCCGGGAAGCCTGATCTGCTGTCACAGCCAAACTGATACAAGTAAAGGCCTATAAACTTACAGAGTTACACCAAAATTATTCCCTAGGAAGTGAATGACAATAGACACAAAAAGAACAGATAGACTAAGAAGAAGACAAAAATACAAGCCTTGGGTTTGGGTCACATCTATGTAGGCAAGGGTGAAGGATCATGTGAGGGGGAGATCCTGGCATCAGGGCCGTGGAGGGGGCCTAGTAATCATGGGGTCTATCGCCTGAAGAAGAAAAAGAGGCAGCAAGCAGCAGTAATATTAAGGCTAGAAATCTCTTTATAATTCTTTCGGGGGTAGATGGTATACAAGTCAATGGACATGTAATGGTTAACGTGAGAAAGGTAAACATCACTTAACAAATGATTCTAGAACAAATGAACATATGAATAAATGGAGCTAGGAATAAATGAATGCATGAGTAAGATAAGAGACAAGGGGACTCACAGTGGGAGACATGAGGTCCTGGACACAGAGGACAGTAAATGGACAAAGAGCAGTCCTAAGCGCCAGGCAGGGACACCGGGAGATCTGGGGCAGCCAGTGGGCTGGAACAGTTACCACTCACAGGGAGAAACACCAAAACTTATTTTTAAAAAATGCAGGTCATACTGTAATGGGGTTGGTAGGGGGGACCTGATGAAGGGGTAGTTTAATAACCATAATACTGCACATGTAATCGTAGATTAATGATACCAAAATAAATCATATTAATAAAAAAAAAATGCAGGTCATAGATAAAGTGAACTGAATTCTCCCGTGTAGGAGATAACTGAGGAAATCCTAATTTCCTAGTTCTTTTCTGCCAGATATACTTTTACTTGAGCTTTTGGTGTAAAAAGCACGCTCTTTTTATTGGCTGCCAGTCAGGTTATTTCTTTTTAATCCATGTCAGGAATAAGCCTCCTGTGACTCCCCCACCCAACTCCTAAACATCCTTTAACATCAAACTCAATACAAACCCCAAGAACCCTTTCTTCTTTAGAAAACTTAGAAAACTGTCAGCTTTGAGAGGTTACAAAAGGATAAGAGACAGAAATAGAGGAAGAGACGGGAGTAAGATCAGGGCTTGGAAGAAACTAATATTACAGATTTTCTTGGTTGGAATCTGAAAAAACAGGAAAACTGGGTCTCTCAATCACACTTTGTCTCACTTTGTCCTAAGGGGGTAAAATTCTTCTACACTTCCTTAGAGGAGTCTAGCTTTTGAGTCTTGAGGCAACAGGGTCGGCCCTCTTTCTAGCGTCCTCCTACCTACGTCCCATCTCCCACTCCTTCTGGCAACTGGGGTGCCTGGTTTACATCCATTTAGGATGTGTCCCAACTGAAAGACGGCCAGAGAAAAGGCGGGCGATCCAGTGAGAGGGTCTCTCTCTTTCGCGAGTACCTCGGGCACTAGCCCAGGAATAACACAAGATGGATGACACCCCCTGGGTTGCTGTTTGAGACGCTGTCACAGGCTCAACGCGACTGCTACTCCCAGAGAACAAGGGTGGAGGGGGAAGTAAAATTAGTGGTACCAGTGGCAGTGACGCAAAGAGAAGGAAACAAGGAAGAAATGCCAAGCTGTAGCCAGGCAGCCAGGCAATGCGATGCAAACCGCCGCTTCACGTCCGGCCCACTTCCACGCCCACTGAGAGTGCTGTTCTTGGGGACAAAGAAAACAGCTTGAGATAGCAACAGAATCCATGCCAGCCATCCTTTTCTCCGAGCCAAGGCACCAGCCTCCCAGCTTATGGCTGTGACGGGAAGGACGGCAGGGAAGCCTGACTTGGGCTCTCCTTACTGGTTAACCTCCCTGCACCCAGAAAGGCACTCGTGTGCTCGATCGGTTCAAAATCATCTGGAATACTGGCCTCTCTTTCTTTCATGCATTTGTTGGAGACCAGCCTAAACTGACATCAATGAGCTAGTGAGATATTGCCAAGTAATAAGCAGGCAGAGACATGAAGTTACTGAACTTTAATAAAATGACAGCTTAGAATTTAAAGACAAAGAAATGTCTTTTTTTCTCCCATATGCAGAAAAGGAATATAACTGGTTAAAAGATCCACACTGATTCCCTGATTTTCTCTTATCTCTTCCTTTATTTTGATGTCAATTGCTATGTAACTGATTACAATCATTATATTATTACCTCAAACCCTAGATAAAACACTTAAATAAACTACAAGATTATCTGCTACCTACACCCCAAACTCCACCCATCCCATGACTTCAGGTCACACTTGTCACAGATTTCCAAACACTGACTTGTATCTATCCTCTCATCTGGGTGTCCATCAGAATGTAAGCCTCAGCAGAGGCCCTTCTGTCTTGTGCACCTTCATGACCTCCAGAGCATGATAAAGAGGGGGGCTTAATAAGCATCAAGCACATGAACCAGAGTCTGGTGAAGTCTCAGGTTCAGCTCATGCGATGCACCTTAATTCCATCCAGAATGGCTGGCCTGTCCTTCTCAGCGTTCTGACTGCTGCTCTGGGCTCCACTTGTATAGCCTCCACTCTTCTCATCTCCTTGTATCCAGACAGTCCACCACTCAGGAAATTTTCTTGAGAAACTATGTTGCTGAATTAAAAATAAACACACATACACAGTGTCTCTTCTGTTCATCTTTACCTCCTGGTCACCACCCTATTCCAAGCTGGGGATCCTTACCCCTATTCTGGCAGTTTTGTGCAAAGTGGCCTTTTTACTTTCATTTTATGCATAGTAATAACAGACTAGAAGCCTCCTTTGCTCAAAAGCTGTATGTACTTCTCCACTACCTATTTTCCAAAGTAAAGCTACTCTCTTGAGGGGAACCACTCAAAGTCCAACTTTTTAACACACCCCACCCATCAAGTTGGTCTCTGATGGCCATACCAGCCTGCTAATTTCTATACTCATATTTTTATTTTTAAATAATAAAAATAAAAATTTTATCAATTTTTATCCATTTAGTCCATTGGAATGTAAATTCCATAAGGGCAAGGATTTGTCACTGTTATATCTTCAGCACGTAGACTAATGCTGATACATCTTAGGTCCTCAAAAAGTATTTGCTGGATGAATGAATGAGTTACTATAAGGAAAGGAGAAAAACAGAACGGCGGGCGGGGAGGGGTGGTGGACCAGGAGAGAGTGTGTGTCAGACCCCGCATGAAAGACCTATCACTCAGGGCAAGTCCCCATTTTTACTAACGACCTCCAGGGTCACCAGTTCATACAGGTCATACAGTTAGCACTTCAACACTCATTCCAAGTATTCAGTGAGTAACTGAGAGCTGGCTAGGTGTCCAGCTCTGTGTCAGGCACTGGGGGTACACCAATGAACACAACACCTTGGTCGCTGCCCTCTAACTCAGCATCCAGTGCAAACCCTGCAGACACTGAGATAAACCTAGAAAGGACACTTAGCTTGGACTTCAACAACAGAGCCAGCTTCTGAGAAGAAGGTACATGTAAGGGGAGATGTGGACAAAGAGTGTGAGTTAAGGAAGGCTTGTGGCAGAGGGAAAGGCCTGGACAAAGACCTGCAGGGAAGAGTAGAAAGTATTTAGAAATGGAAGGAAGTTCAGTGGTCTAGAGTTCAGAACACAAAGAGGGCAGGAAGGGGCTGAGGCTACAGGATCGGCAGAACCAGGGCAGGAAGGGCCTTCGATCCCCTTCAACTGCCACATCCCATCCAAAGAAGAGCAAGAAGCATGCATATAAAGTGTCAGTTCTAATTCTCAATTTAGAGAATAAATTCCTTGTGGCTGTGTGTTTTCTCTGTATACCAAATGCCTGTTCAAAGTGCATGTTTAAAACACTGACTGACAACTTTGATTCTTCCTTCCTCTTTCCCGTCCAAAGAAAAGCAACAGTAATTTCAAAATACAACCATTGAACAAAGAGATGAATAAACAATTTTAAATGCAGATTTCATCAACTGTATGAACATTAAGTCTCTAATTTTTTTGCGTTTGGGGCTCTGGCAAACATCCTTTGCTCATCAGCAGAGATATCTGAACTGGACTCCCTCAGAATCCGTGATCCTATAAAATCTCAAATTACCGGGCAACCTGAAAAGCTTGAGCAATGAGCTATGGCAACAGCTCAGAGTGGTTCTGATTTTCTTTCTGTTGTCACTTCTTTAATTGGCTCCTTCAATCCACAGCAGTTCCTGACATCAGTCCATAGTCAACACCCAAACGTGGCCCCTTGTTTGGGACTGTCTCACCAGGCATCACCTCAGGAGGTGTGGGCCTAGACTCACGCCATACCCCTCATGACACGCTGCCACACTCAAGACATGTAGTGCACAATGACAAGCCAAAGCTCCCAGCACAAAAAAGAAGGCAGTTTTCTAAGTGTGAACCACAAAAGGTCTGTATTCTAGTAACCATGTATTAAAAAAGGCTAGCCAGCATCCATCTCATACGTTAGATTTAAACAACGTTCTCAAAACAACTCACACACAACTCTGGGCCATGAATGAAAGGAGGACACTATGAAACATTGTAAATGCCAGTCTGGGGGAAATGCTTCAGGACCCTTTCTCTAGCCTACTACACAGAAGAGGGAAATAAACCCTGGCAAAGCCTTCCTACTGAGGAAGCTACTGATTCAACTTTCTGTAGTATTATTGCCACAATGCATTAAACAATGTTTCCACCCACATTATTTATCACATTCACTTCCTCTTTCATTAAAACAGCAAAGCCTGAATTCCATGGAAACTAGAAAAGAAAGTATCATAAAGCAAAAAAGCTTCCCCTTTCCTAAAACAAGGCATCACCTAGAACACCAGTTCTTGACTTTCAAAAGTAAGAAATACATTAAGTATTGCTTTTTCCTAATTACTAGTATGCTGCTGTTTCTCTCCCAGCATACCACTTCTTCTGCGATGGTCTTAACTGGAGCCTTTCTTTGGCACAGGTCTAACGGCCACAGTCACTCCACAATTGCGGGCCAGCAACATGAGGACCTGACCTTCAGGGATGAAGGTGCAATAGCCCCATCAATCCTCATTTGTTAACATGTCTTCCTGGCTGATGAATGGCAAGTACTCTCCTACATAAACAGCCCCCCCACCACCACATTATCACTAAATAATTATCTAATTTTGATCTCTGTCATTGTGTGGAGGAAATGCAAAAACCCTTTTTTACATATGCACACTGACAAGAAGACCATGATCTGATCTTACACAAAGCCTACACTCAGCACCTCTGAAGAAAGAGAAAGAAGAAGAGACAGTATGTCCATGGTCACACTCACTGACTCTCATCCACCCACTCAGGCAGCGCTTCTTGATTGCCCTGTGTGCAGTTGCTATGCACCACACACTTGCCGTGTGCTGGCCTCTATCCGCTAAAGCGAGCAGCACTGACCACCCACCTCACGCGGTAACAGCCAAAATAGCCTCTGAATGTTGCCAGCCATCCAGTGGGAACCACTCTCTTGGAGGTTCAGAGGATGTATGTATGCGTCGCTTTTCCGAAATATAAAATATAACTGAAAGACGAGATGCACACACTTGAAATATGCTTGAGGACACTGAAAAAATACATAAATAAATAACCTGATAAAACCTGAGGGCTGGTGAGAGGCTGACCGAGTAGAAAGTCACATGGACGTAGATATGGTTGAAAACAGTATTAATTTTTAAGTGAAACCAGCTACTCAGTGTCCGAGAGGGGAGTATGGCCCAATCTGGTCGCAGGGATTCCTCTTTAGAGAAAGTAAGTTCTCCTCCTTTTTCGCTGTTTTTCTTTGCAAGAGAGGGGTGATTTTTGTCTCCCATAAACAATTATAAGCAGTTGGTGTCACAATGTGTCCCAGAGAAACTACCTCTCAGGGGCATTTCAGGAGACACAGAATCTGCTGTAAGTGAGGACAAATATAAAGCTAGTATAGAACAAAATGAAAAACAGCTGATAAAGACTGTTTATCAAAAATTTTTAAACAAATAAAATACAGGTCAGTTAGCAGGTCTCCTTGGAATCCATCATGACATACTGGACAAACAGCCACCAGATAAGAAATATGAAGAGACTGTCTCAGTTACCTATTGCCCTGCAACAAGCTGTTCCAACAGTCCATGGCTTGTAGCACCTATTATTTTATTTGCTCAGGAGTCTGTGGACGTGCAGCTGGGGCACAGCTCAGAGAAGACTGCTGCTCGGCTCCACATGAGGTGGGCTGGCTCGCTGGGGCTGCAGCATCCAAGGGGCCTCCCGGTGTGGAGGGGCTGCGGGGCCCCTTCTCCACAGCCTTCCCTCTCCAGGAGCACACCAGCACTTCCCCCCTCACATGGAGGCTTGCAGGCTGCCCTTCATAGGTTTGTGACTGCCATAGCACCACTCCTGCCACACTGCGTCACACCAGGCCAGCCCAGGCTAATGGGGGACGGGAGGAGAGCCACCATCTCGATGGGTGGCCAGCATGAGCACACAGGGACAGGAAGGGCTGCAGACGACCATCTTTGCAGGCTGCCTATCACTGACCCCATTACTGGATGTCAAGAGAAAGAAAATAAAAGATGGCCAGAATAAATGCATTTTCTTGCCAATACACCCAATCTCCTGCCCTTCTCTTCAGCCAATATAGAAAAAAAAAAAAAGAACAGAATGGAAGATTCAGTGTAGACCGTACTTCCATAGAGAACAACCTTGATTGTAATATCTAATCAGTATTCTTTAAAAATAGAGAGAGAACAGAAGAACGAGGTTATAGAATCACCTCTGAGTCTCTCAGCACCTTTGGTTAAATGGGCATTTTATACAAAAAGATTGCAAGGAGTTGGTACCAGGTACAGAATATATAAACTGTTATGGAAAGTTACCTTAAAAAACTGTAGGTTAGGTTTCTAATATATCTTTACAGAAGAAATAAACACTGGAATGTCCATAGTTGAAATACGAAACTGATGAATGGAGTGGTGATGCAGCAGATCCTGCAGACAGCTGGGTACCAGCGTGCATCGTTGCAGGACGCCTCCCCTCGCGAAAGCGCCATCTCTGTGCACAGGACACAGTGGTGTTACTCCATGCCTGACTTCTGCCAAAAAGTGGGGGGCAGATGGGTTTACACACTGTATACGAGATAATCCTGAGTCCCAAGACACTAGTCCAACCAAGCCTGGACAAACTTCCCCTGGAAAAATCTGAGAGGGCCAACCACTTTCCCAGAACAGGGAGAAATGGGCCCTGTTACAGAGGCTTCCACTCATTTCCTGGTTTGTCATCACTCCTCTCACTTTCCTTAATAAAAAAACAAAAAAAAGCAGGCTCTTTCTTCCAGCAGAGGTTAATCTCCAACTAAGTTTATTCCATCCCATCTCAGGGTATCCACAACTTAGCGGGAAAGCTTTGATGTCTGCAAACCATGTAGCACCAGATGAGGACATCCAAGTCCAGTTACAGGAAAATGGGAGAAAGATCGGGGAGCAGAAAGGCCCTTGAGGTCGACCCCACAGGGGGCCGAGACTGATCGCCATGTGAGGGAGCTTGGGAAAGGGCTGGCACTCACTTAACCAATTCCACAGGTATTAAGGCCTGTGACACACAGACACTGGGCTAAATGAAAGTAACAGTTACTTTCTGTTACTTAGGGGCATGGATAATTCTTCATATTGACAAATACTGATACCTGTGTAAAGGGAGAAAGTGGGAAGATCACTAAACCCGGAAGCAGAAAAACCAGATTTAAATCCTGGCTCCAACTCTGTATAACCCTGTAAATTAATCTCTCAAAGCTCAAGTTTCTTCATCTATAAGAAGTATGGATAAAAAATACCTTCAGAAAATGAATTATGCCATACGAATTCAAATAAGTAGTTTATATGCCTGAAAACAGCATCCAGTGAATGTAAACTCTATGATTCTGATTTTTATACAGATTAAAGCCCCCAAATAAGACTCCCAACTCAAACTTTTTTTTTTTTAATCATGGAAAAGGCACAAAATTTGTAGTTAGAAGATGAAGTTTCTAGGGCAGATTTTGCAACATACTGGCTGGGCAATCCTGGTAGGTCTCTTTTCTCCCCACTCTTGGGTTCTTCGTATGCTCAACAAACCTACATGAGTCCTGGGAGCTGGGGACACACGCTGAACAAGGGAAACCTAATCCCCACTCTCAGGAGCCTCCGGTGCGTGGGGAGGCAGAAAAGAGACAAATGCATAAAGGAGGGGATCAGGACAGAGTACCACCCCGTCAAGCCCCTCCACTTTAAGTCTCTGAATCTGTGACTGTAAATGTAAAAGTCAACAGAAAGGAAGAAGATGACAATTTCTCATCCTGATGTTCTGTAAAGTGTTGAGTCACTCTTCCTAAAGTTGAAATCAAAAACTTCCACAAAACACCAGCATCATTAAAAGCCTTTCTGCACTACAAAAGCAACAGTCCTCATGTGAGATGAAGACTTCAAATTTTGCTGTTAAAGGGAAACCTTTGCTGTTAAAGGGAAAATCAGATCTTCACAGAGACTATGCTTTTCTTTATACTCTTAAAGCTAAAATTTTGAGGGTAATAGTGGCACATTTACATAAGACCACCAAAGCCTTAGAATACATAATCACACTGATGGCTGAGATGCTCACAGTACTAGCTCAGAAGAATACGCTGAGCTGGCAAACAGAATGCAAGTGAACATAAGTAGACAATATACCCTCTATGCTAAGGTTCGAAGTGAACACAAATTCTTTACTTACAGCTTTTCTATTTTATATGCTGTTATCAGTCATACAAAAGTATCTGGAGCTAAAGTAATCAGACAAAGGATAAATTCCACAAGGTCAGTTTTTATCTGAAATGTTTCCATTCCCTGTGGCATGGTTTTTCCTGGCAACCTTGCATGTACAAGCCTTACACAGGAAGCTTAAGCTTCCAGAATGAATCAGGCAAGGATTTAGAAATGATGCTCATAAAATGTTAGAATCAAAACAAATTTCTCAGGCCAGTAAAACTTTGAGAGCACAAAGGATTACTGGATACCAACAAGGTACTTTAAAAGATTTTTCAATGATACTGTCAGAAACTCTGCTTAAATCAATTGAAGAAACACTCATCTGAATAATAAAATTCTGTTTTAGGAAATTTATCTGGCAAATTGAACAAAGATTGTCTAGCAGAATTCATTGAAAATCTACCTTAAAGAATAAATACAAATAACATAATTAGCATATAAATGGCTTTTCTGGGAAGTAGCTTCTGAAGTACATGAGGTTTCTTAAAACAGCATGTAGGTTCTGGGAAGATGGCGGTTTGACAAGGGCGGCGGAAATCTCCCCAAACCATATATATTTATGAAAATACAACAAATACAACGATTCCTAAAAGAAAGACCAGAAGATACAGGACGACAACCAGCCTGCAGCTACACCTGAGAGGACTCGGCATCTCACGAAGCGGGTAAGATACGGAGCTGCGACCCAGCAGGACCCGAGCACTCCCCCACCCCAGCGCACCAGGGGGAGAGAGGATTCAGAGCCAGGAGGGAGTGGAAGTGCAGGCCCGCGAAATAACCAGCCCTAGTGACCAGTGCCGGGAGTGCTGACACATATCGTGTGGTGTATCGGAGACTGGAGAGACAGTGGGGCAGGATCCAAGACAGCAGGTCCACTCAAATGGCTCCCCAGGACAAAAGAAAAGCGTGTGCTTTTTTAGGGGTCTTCAAGAGACATGGGCTCAATGGAGGAGCAGGATGGTCCCAGCACACTCACCCAAGCAGGATGGGAGTCTCAGGGAATTTTGGACCCCTTGGACTGCAGCTAGGAAAAGCAGTCACACTAAGACTTCCCACAGAAATCAGCAGCCTCCCATTTGTTCCCGCCTGGGCCAGAGTCACAAAGGTCCCGGCGAAGCGGTGACGGGGGTGGAATAGTGGAGCAGTAACACCACCTACAGCATCCTCACAGGAACTACACACTGCAGGCGTGTTTTTTTTCTTTTTTTCTCTTTTTTACCTTTCTTCATTTTTTCTTTTTCTGACCACTTCTATTGCCATGAAAAGACAGAGGAATATGGTACAAACAAACCTTACCCAGACAACCCCAGAGAGGGAGTCTGATGTGATGGACATGCACAATCTTCCTGAAAAAGAATTAAGAATAAAAGTCATAACCATACTGATGGATCTACAGAGAAATATGCAAGAGCTAAGGGAGGAAGTGAGGGAAGTGAGGAAAGACAATGAAGAGATGAGACAAGTGATCAACGGCTTAGCACCAGACTGAACGAGATGCAAGAGACTATTAATGGAATAGAAATCAGAGAACAGGAGTACAGAGAAGCTGAGGCAGAGAGAGATAAAAGGATCTCTAGGAATGAAAGAATTTTAAGAGAACTGTGTGAGCAATGCAAACGGAACAATATTCACATTAAAGGAATACCAGAGGAAGAAGAGAGAGAAAAAGGGATAGAAACTGTCTTTGAAGAAATATCTGCTGAAAACTTCCCCAAGCTGGGGAAGGAAAGAGTCTCTCAAACGATGGAAGCCTACAGATCTCCCAACACAAGGGAACCAAGGAAGACAACACCAAGACACATAATAATTAAAATGGCAAAGATCAAAGATAAGGACAGAGTACTAAAGGCAGCTAGAGAGAAAAAATATCACCTATAAAGGAAAATTCATCAGACTATCATAAGACATCTCAACAGAAACCTTACAGGCCAGAAGAGAATGGCATGATATATTTAACGTAATGAAAAAGAAGGGCCTTGAACCAAGAATATTGTATCCAGCACGATTATCATTTAAATTTGATGGAGGCATTAAACAATTTCCAGACAAGCAAAAGCTGAGGAAATTTGCCTCACATAAAACACCTCTTCAGGATATCTTAAAGGGACTGCTCAAGATGGAAGCACTCCTAAGGCTAAAAAGATGTCACCAGAGAAAATAAAATCATAGCCAAGAAAGCACACCATCCAAATACTAGCAAACTAAAGGCAAAGAATAAAACACCTAGTATATAAAGAATGAAGGAGAAGGAATAAGAAGGGGGAGAAATAAAGAAACATCAGACGGTGTTTATAATAATGTAACAAGAAAGTTAAGTTAGACTGTCAGAGTAAAGAAACAACCCTTGAACCTTTGGTAATGACGAATCTAAAGCCAGCAATGGCAATAAGTACATATCTATCGATAATCACCCTAAATGTAAATGGACTGAATGCACCAATTAAAAGACACAGAGTTACTAAATGGATAAAAAAGCAAGACCCATCTATATGCTGCTTACAGGAGACTCACCCCAAACCCAAGGATATACACAGACTAAAGGTGAAGGGACGGTAAAAGATATTTCATGCAAACAACAATGAGAAAAAAGCAGGTGTTGCGGTACTTGTATTAGACAAAATAGACTTCAAAACGAACAAAGTAGCAAGAGATAAAGAAGGACATTACATAATGATAAAGAGGTCAGTCCAACAAGAAGATATAGCCATTATAAATACATATGCACCCAACACAGGAGCACCGGCATATGTGAAACAAATACTAACAGAATCAAAGGAGGAAACAGAAAGCAATGCAGTCATTTTAGGAGACTTCAACACACCACTCACTCCAAAGACAGATCAACCAGACAGAAAATAAATAAAGACACAGAGGGATGGAACAACACACTAGAACAGATGGACCTAACAGACATCTACAGAACTCTACACCCAAAAGCAACAGGATACACATGCTTCTCAAGTGCACATGGAACATTTTCCAGAATAGACCACATACTAGGCCACAAAAAGAACCTCAGTAAATTCAAAAATATTGAAATTCTACCAACCAACTCCTCAGATCACAAAAGTATAAAACTAGAATAAATTTTAGAAAGAAAACAAAAAGGCTCACAAATACATGGAGACTTAACAACATTCTCCTAAATAATCAATGGGTCAATGACCAAATCTTCTATGGGATGCAGCAAAGGCAGTTCAAAGAGGAAAGTATATTGCAATCCAGGCCTATTTAAAGAAGGAAGAACAATCCCAAATGAATAGTCTAAAGACACAATTACTGAAATTGGAAAAAGAAGAACAAATGAGGCCCAAAGTCACCAGAAGGAGGGACACAATAAAGATCGGAGAGGAAATAAAATTGAGAAGAATAAAACAATAGAAAAAAATCAATGAAACCAAGAGTTGGTTATTTGAAAAAATAAACAAAATAGATAAACCCCTAGCCAGACTCATTAAGAGAAAAAGAGAATCTACACACATAAACAGAATCAGAAATGAGAAAGGAAAATGACGGACCCCATAGAAATACAAAGAATTATAAGAGAATATTATGAGAATCTATATCCTAACAAGCTGGAAAACCTAGAAGAAATGGGTTTCTTAGAAATATACAAACTTCCAATCTGACCAAGCAAGAAACAGAAAAACTAAACAGACCAATCACCAGCAACGAAATTGAATCAGCAATCAAAAAACAACCCAAGAACAAAACCCCCGGGCCAGATGGATTCACCTCTGAATTCCACAGGACATAGAGAGAAGAAATAACACCCATTCTCCTTAAAGTTTTCCAAAAAATAGAAGAGGAGGGAATACTTCCAAACTCATTCTATGAAGCCTGCATCACTCTAATACCAAAACCTGGCAAAGACCTCACCAAAAAAGAAAATTACGGACTAATATCCCTGATGAACGTAGATGTAAAAATAGTCAACAAAATATTAGCAAACCAAATTAAAAAATACATCAAGAGGATCATACACCATGATCAGGTGGGATTCATCTCAGGGACGCAAGGAGGGTACAACATATGAAAATCCATCAACATCATCCACCACATCAACAAAAAACCACATGATCATCTCCATAGATGCTGAAAAGGCATTTCACAAAATTCAACATCCATTCATGATAAAAACTCTCAACAAAATGGGTACAGAGGGCAAGTACCTCAACACCATAAAGGCCAATATACGACAAACCCACAGCTAACATCACACTTAACAGCGAGAAGCTGAAAGCTTTTCATCTAAGATCGGGAACAAGACAGGGATGCCCACTCTCTCCACTGTTATTCAACATAGTACTGGAGGTCCTAGTCACAGCAATCAGACAAAACAAAGAAATACAAGGCATCCAGATTGGTAAAGAAGAAGTCACATTGCCACTATTTGCAGATGACATGATATTGTACATAAAAAACCCTGAAGACTCCACTCCAAAACTATAAGAGCTAATATCTGAATTCGGCAAATTGCAGGATACAAAATTAACACACAGAAATCTGTTGCTTTCCTATACACTAATGATGAGCTAACAGAAAGAGATATCAGGAACACAATTCCATTCACAATTACACCAAAAAGAATAAAATACCTAGGAATAAACCTAACGAAGGAAGTGAAAGACCTCTACACTGAAAACTACAAGACACTCCTAAGTGAAATTAAAGAGGACACTAACAAATGGAAATTCATCCTATGCTCTTGGCTAGGAAGAATAAATATTGTCAAAATGGCTATACTATCTAAAGCTATCTACAGATTCAATGCAATCCCTATCAACCACCAACACCTTTCTTCAATGAACTCGAACAAATAATTCTAAAATTCATATGGAACCACAAAATACTCCGAACAGCCAAAGCAATCCTGAGAAGGAGGAGTAAAACAGGGACAATTACGCTCCCTGACTTCAAGCTCTACTACAATGCCACAGTAATCAAGACAATATGGTATTGGCACAAAAACAGACCCACAGACCAGTGGAACAGACTAGAAAATCCAAACATTAACCCCAACATACACAGTCAATTAATATTTGATAAAGGAGCCTTGGATATACAATGGAGAGATGACAGCCTCTTCAGCAGCTGGTGTTGGAAAAACTGGACAGTTACATGTAAGAGAATGAAACTGGACTACTGTCTAGCCCCATACACAAAGGTAAACTCAAGGTGGATCAAAGACCTGAATGTAAGTCATGAAACCATAAAACTCTTAGAAAAAAACATAGGCAAAAATCTCTTGGACATAAACATGAGCGACTTCTTCATGAACATATCTCCCTGGGCAAGGGAAACAAAAGCAAAAATAAACAAGTGGGACTATATCAAGCTGAAAAGCTTCTGTACAGCAAAGGACACCATCAGTAGAACAAAAAGGCATCCTACAGTATGGGAGTATATATTCATAAATGACATATCCGATAAGGGGTTGACATCCAAAATATATAAAGAACTCACGCACCTCAACAAACAAAAAGCAAATAATCCAATTGAGAAATGGGCAGAGGACTTGAATAGACACTTCTCCAAAGAAGAAATTCAGATGGCCACCAGGCATATGAAAAGATGCTCCACATCGTTCATCATCAGAGAAATGCAAATGAAAACCACAAAGAGATATCACCTCACACCAGTGAGGATGGCCAACATCCAAAACACAAACAACAACAAATGTTGGCGAGAATATGGAGCAAAGGGAATCCTCCTACACTGCTGTTGGGAATTCAAATTAGTTTGACCTTTGTGGAAATCAGTATGGAGGTTCCTCAAAAAACTCAAAATAGAAATACCATTTGACCCAGGAATCCCACTCCTAGGAATTTACCCTAAGAATGCAGCAGCCCAGTTTCAAAAAGACAGATACATCCCTATGTTTATTGCAGCACTATTTATAATAGCCAAGAAATGGAAGCAACCTAAGTGTCCATCCGTAGATGAATGGATAAAGAAGATGAGGTACAAACACACAATGGAATATTATTCAGCCATAAGAAGAAAACAAATCCTACCATTTGCAACAACATGGATGGAGCTAGAGGGTATTATGCTCAGTCAAATAAGCCAAGCCGAAAGAGACAAGTATCAAATGATTTCACTCACATATGGAGCATAAGAGCAAAGAAAAAATACTGAAGGAACAAAACAGCAGCAGACTCACAGAACCCAAGAACGCACTAATAGTTACCAAAGGGAAAGGGACTCGGGAGGATGGGTGGGAAGGGAGGGACAAGGGGGAAAAAGCAGCATTACAATTAGCAGACGTAATGTTGGGGGCGTGCGGGGAGGGCTGTATAACTCAGAGAAGACTAGTAGTGATTCTGTAGTATCTCACTACGCTGATGGACAGTGACTGTAATGGGGTTGGTGGGGGGCACCTGATGAAGGGCGTAGTTTAATAACCATAATATTGCACATGTAATTGTAGATTAATGATATCAAAATCAATTATTAAAAAAAACCCAGCATATAATTGTAACAAATTTGAGCACATCGCCTATAATCTAGTTTACCTACTTAGGTATAAGCATGAACCTTACACCCTCCATTTGGCTTCTTTAGCCCCCACCTACCAATACTTAACCCCCAGTACTTAAGAACCCCCAACTTCCAATACTTAAGCCCCAATACTTAAAAACTAAGGGTAACTGACTTCATGAGTCACAAGGGCTGGAACTCTAGAGCTCCAGAATTCCATGCTACACAGCAAGATTTAGAGCAGATTCCAGACTTTTAGATGATGGATGAATGAACAGACTCTACATTCCTTTTATTTTACATATGTATGCATGCATACACATACACATTACTGTAAAATAAAAAGGTTAACTTCCTGTGCAATTGGGTAATAGTATTTGTGATTTATAATAAAGTGAATGAAAAATGAAAAACTCTAGGCTTTGTTATTACTTTAAAAAATAGCCAAGGGGTTAAGATCATTTTATTTGAAAATACTATGTTAAATTGATTAGCTAAATGTACTATTAA
Organism: Smutsia gigantea; assembly: GCA_032199065.1. NCBI lineage: Eukaryota > Metazoa > Chordata > Mammalia > Pholidota > Manidae > Smutsia > Smutsia gigantea. The sequence continues at coordinate 64,276 of JAVSCE010005932.1, read as the reverse complement.
TAATTTACATAGAATCCCAAGGACTTTGATGTGGTAAGATACTTAGAAGCCAACATTCTTGCAGGGAAGATGGGGGGACCTCTGATGAAGGCCATAGGATTACATGTTCTTCAGTCAGCTCCCATATAAGATTCACAGCTGAGCCCTGCCACTGACAGTGAAATCAGAGGGAAGATATTTTCCTGCCATGTCCTTGGCTTGTTTCTTCTTTTTACCTATAAAATGAAGATAAATCATCATACCTACCTCACAGGATTACTGCAAGAATCAAATGTGTTTAAATATTAGAACCATACCTGGTACATAAAAAGAATTTTAAAATGCTAGGAACTATACATCTACTGTACTCCTCAGCAGATATATCTGTAGACCACTGAGTATCAGTAAATAGCTATTTACTAAAACGAGGGACTTTTAGTAATGCTATGCTTGGGAAGGGTTTGAGAGGACAGTCATCAAACCCCCAGGATTCCTTCCCTGATCAACATCGTGTTCTCCACTCAGAACACAGACCATGCAGGTGATGGCGACCCCAGCTGTCCCCAGCGCAGGACAAGCAGGATGCTGGGATATGGGAATATCGTTACATGAACAAGGGATGTAAAAATCTGGAGTATTCTGCCTTCAGAGAGAACTTGGCTGAATCATAAAAGTAATCTTCAAATAATAGAAAGGTCCTCAAATAAATAAGGAATTAGATTCATTACCTGTTTCCCCAAAGGCAAATTTGGCTGCTTATCAGAAAAGAACTTTTTAAGTGTCTCAGATTTCTGATGGTAATGAGCATTCTTTCAAATGAACAGCAACATAAAGACAAGATGTTTTCAAATACCAAGGAATGATTTTGCTGAGTGAGCAGGTGACCAGGGGACATTTAAAAACCTCAGAACTGCAGATGATTGGAACTTGATAGGAGCCATGGAGGCGGCGGGTCTGGAGGCTTAGTTGCTGACCGTGGTCACCTCGGGGTCTTCAGACACAGTGCCAGTCCCATCCCACATCAGTTCTCACCAGCACTGTCTGCCAGGAGGCTGGCACTTCTTTGTTCGCTCTGTGTTGTCTTTATAATTTTCCCTGATGACTCTGACATACAGGCACAGTCGGGGCACAAATGAGATTAAGGCTCACTGTTAGAAAAGGACCGAACTACCATTTGAACCAGGTATTACAATGTCCTTTTCAATACACTGCATTACCCAAAAAGTGTATGATTTTATGATCCATGTAAGATTATAAATCAGTCTTGCACATAGAGGTCTGCAGGGGGAAAAGTCTGTCCTTGAACTTTTCTTCTCAGTGTGGAGAACAGACTCTAGCCCATTATGCTTTTTCTAATTTTATAGTCATAATATCATTGAACTGTAGTAAAAAAGGCATGCAGAACCAATCTCATACCATGGTTTTGCTTTTAACTTTGACCTACTTGAATCTGATTTCCTGCTTTCTGAGAAAATGCTCCCCTGTACAAATCCTTATACTTTCCTGGCACTGACACCTTCTACTCAATTTGTGACTAAGAGAACTTGCTTATACATTCTTTTTTACTTATAGATGAGAAGGATTAAAAGCTATCTTCTCTTGATTTTAAAAATCTTAACATTGTGGGGCTCTCTTGTCCCCTCCTGGCACGAGCCAGGAGCTCTGTCCTCTCACTGTATCTCTCAATAAAAGCCTCTGCCCTGGCTCTCCTACCTTGGGTGTTTGCTAAGTTCATTCTTCGACTCCGCAAACAAGAACCCCATCATCTTTGGGCGCTCATCCAGGATAGCTTCGGAGGTGAGTATAGGCATCCAAGCCTGCCTTTTCTCTCACTGTCCTTATAGAAGGAAGCCGTCTATGGCACACAAAATCAGGCGCTTGTCAGCCACCTAAAGGGGACCAGCCTGGCTGCTGATCTCAAAGTCTCAAGCGACAGGTTGCCCTGTGTCTCCCTCAGTGGATCCCCCATCTCCCTTGGGGGTGGGGAAAGTCACCTGAGTGGAGGCCAGGATTCCCTTTCAGAGGCGTCTCCTTGGATGCGAGGGACTGAGAAAGCCGTGGGCAACTGCAAGGGTGTAGGTCGAGGCTACACACTTCAGCAGCTTCTCAAAGGTCCGTGTATCTGGAATCAGACCCCGACAGCCCGACTGGGTATCCATGAGGAGTGTCTCTCTCTGACTTCCAGCCTGCTTCTCCAGGCCACCCTGGCCTCTGAGTGAGGCAGGGGGCGTTCCTAACTCTTCTTCTAACTTCATCAATGTCGCGGAACCTGATGCTCACCAATGCAAGGTAGGAGATCCACATTTTGCTCTTATTCCTGACTAAATGCTGTACCATTTATCTCATAAAATGTGTCTGGGCACCTGTTAGCCACTTAAAAGACAATTAGCATCGGCTACCAGTCTTAAGTCTCGGGTGAAAGGTTTCCTGGTGTCTGCTGATCCTTGATCCCCAGCCTCTGGAAGGACGGGAATGTCGGGGAGTGGCTGAGCCAATTTCCTGCTTCTACTATCCTAACCTGCAGACTCCGAGGGCAGACCAGACTAATAGACAGTGATCTCAATCTTGGCTCCAGCTGATTGATCCGATGGCGCTGAGTGAACCTCCGGCTAGGCTGCTGCCTACGCGAGAGTTGCGGATCACACCTGACCTCTTGTCTCACAGGTCAGATTTGCTACAGTGGGTGACTGGCTAAATAATTCCCAGGCAGTGGCAGAAACTGGTGTTTAAGAGTATACACAGCCCCCCATAACTATCCATGACAGCGTCTGTCTGAATTCTATCTCTGGCCCTGGAAAAAGTTCCCCTGCTCCCTATCAAAGCTCTCCTCCTAGGCCTGTGCCACGTTCTCCTGTGTAATGTAAATGAAGTCTGTGAAGTAATCATACTGAAGCCTTAGCCCAACATGTAAACGGCTCTATTCTATTGACCTCCCTATCTTAGAGGCAGTCATCCTGGGGCTAGGCATTTCCTTTTCTGCAGCCCCAGGTATGTGAAACAGGCTTGTGGCTCTGACCAAGGCTCTGGCAGCGAGAGGTCACACAGTCCCTGCACTTATCGGACAGGCAGGAGGCGCTCAAGGAATGATCCTGAGTGTACTATGCTAAAGCCCGTGCAGAGAAACTAGGATCTAGATTAAAACTCCCAAAAGGCATAAAGTAAGAGCACACTGGTAAGGTCCCACTAAATCTGGAACTCTGTGGCGACTCCTGTTCAGTGGGAAGGCAAGAGGGAAATCAAGGCAAGGAACAGGCCACACTGGTAAGGAGTGGTTAAGTCCAGTAGGCCTGGCAGAGGAAGTGACTGACCACTGTCACCCAGGCTCCAAGGTGAGGGGACGCCCTCACACAAAGAAAAAGGCCAACCAGGTGTCGCACACCTGTCTTTCTCTCCCAGGTGGGAGCTTCCTCTTCAAGTTTAAAGCCAGACACGCCTCTGGCTTGCATTCTAAATAACTGGGAGCAATTTTGATCCCCAGACCCTGAAAAAGAAGTGTCTTATCTTCTGCACACAAGCCTGGCCTCAACACAAACTCTCTAATGGAGAAGCTAGGTCCCTGAGAGACGTATACAATATAAAAAGGTTATGCACCTAAATTAATTTTAATGCAAGGAAGGAAAATAGTCAAGAGTCCCATGGATAACTACAATATGAGACTAATTTTCTAAATTTTTTTGGTGAAAATATATTCTACTTATTGGGTTCATTATCTTCAAAAATTGGGAGGTTTTTAAATTCTGCAATACAGCCTGGCTTTATATCACTGGTTCTAGAATTGTACTTGCATTTCATTTCCAGCCACCTGGACACACACAGCCCCTATTAATTCAAAGCCTTCATCCGCCCTGTTAGTGTGGGGCCATCTAAACCTTAACCCAGTTATGTAAACCACTCGCCCTTAGAGTGTATTCTTGAAAACTGAGATACTTTTGATCAAATAAGCTAAACAGAAAGAAGGCAATTGGGTATTAGTAACTCAAATCTTTGTATCAGCTTATCTGTCTATGTAAATGTTCTTTGAAAAGTATCGCTAACTGTAGTCATTATGTGCCAATCTGTATGTTTGTGTGTCTAAGTGTGTAAATTAAAGTTTTTCTACCTCCAGATAGTATCTTAAAATTTATTTAAAATTTTTTAATTTTAATTTATAGTAATTAAAAATTTATTTAAAGACAAGCGCTTGTGAAAATTGGGCATTCTAAAACTTCCAGAAAACTCTAATAAAAGATATTAAGCATTAATGCTAATTTAAGTTGAACTGAAACGGACATGTCCTTATAGATATCAGCTGCCTAAGTTTACCAAAAGTCATTTAAGTTGATGTTATCTGTTAAATCTTTCAAGAATAAAATGCTTAGAGGCTTGACTTTGTCTAATGTTCAGTAAAGGTTTTGTAAGTAATCTAGCATACTTGTTAGGAATGAGTAAACTAAGTGTAGCAAGTGAACACCTTAATAGTTATGTGTTACAGTGTGTATACCTACAAATGGCCTGAGAATTTTTGTAGTAACCTAAAACCTTAAAGTTTTGCTAAGCTAAGTAGACATATTTTGTGCTTAGTGAGAGATTGTGCTGTAAAGCACAGGGTTCCAGAAATTAAAATGTGTTCATAAATTTACCAATCTAAAGAATGCTAGTGTAATGGTTTACAATAGCCTAGTTCTCAGTGTTCACTGAAAATTAAAGTTTCTAGTGGTTTTAAGTTCTAATTAAAACAACCTAAAGTAATAAATAAAACATCTCTGCATGATAGATAAGATGTGTGTTCTGGTAAGAGAAAGTGTAAAAAATGAAAATTCGTTTTATTGAAATTAAAAGGTAACTTTGTTCTAAAGTATAGCTGTTTATTTAAAGAGGAAGAAAGCTAAATGTAAAAAAAATTGGAGGAACTGTGGAAGAATTGATATGGTCGTGCTATGTAAAATTAAAGCAAATGAGTCTCCATATCAAGTACACAGCAATATTAGAATTTTATTTTCAATTAAAAAGACAAAATTTTCTTAAACTGTTCATCTGCTCTTAATGTTGAAAGATTGCAAAGGGTTCTCTAATTGTTTTATCAAAGCACTTTCTCATGCTTAAAAGTCTCAATGAGTTGTCTGGGTATTTAAGAAAATTAGATCTTAATATTAAAAGGACCAAAAGCTAAACTTTGCTAACAACTGTAACCTTCTGTATTTGCCTTTGAGGTTTTTTTTTGTCATTCTGGTTAAATGGATAAGTATTGCTTCATGGCAACCTATAATCCAGTTTAAGCAAGTGCCAAAGAAACTTTCTTCTGACAACTTCCCAAAATCAAATTCAAAAAGGTGCTTTTACCTCTAGTTAACTCTGATATGTTCCAGAAGGCCCCTGGAACATATCAGAGGAATTTTTCTCCTCATTGGGGGAAATATGTGGCTAATTTTCGGCTTATTTATCTGATATATAATTACCTGCTTAATAACCTGGAAAGCACTGTCAAAGGGAATGATGCTAAACTTTGTTACTAAATGTTCTGTATTACAGAAATATCCAAATTTCCTTATGTCAACTGTCTTATAGTAAGCTCTCATCAGATCTTCAGCCATTGTCATTTGTAAGTCTCTGCCATTTATAGTCACTGTTTTATTACTCCTAAACTAGTAAAGAACTAGATTCCATCAGAACAGATATTGGTTACATAGAATTAAGTAAACTAAGGAAGATGATTTTGTGGCTTTTTGTTTCAAATTTTGCTCATAAAGTGTTTTAAGCTTTTTCTCTTAAGCTGACAACAGTTTAGTAAATGACAATATCTTTATAAGCAGAATTGAAACATTTATCTTTCTCTCTACCTGTTCCGTCCAGAATTTAAAAACTCTCAGTGACTATTTTTATATTTCATTGCAGTATGTTTACTTGCATAAGTTAAATAAGAATCTGCTTTCCTTGTAAGAGGACCAATTAAAAACACAGGTTATATTACCAAGGCTTTGACTGGAATGTCATACTTGAGAGACATGTGCATAAACTCAGATATGAACAGCTTTAAGGAAGTAAGGTTGACTTTATAGAGCCAACAAAGCCCCTTGGAAGAACTGGCCTGGTACCTTGCTTGCAGGGTTCCCAGCAGCCTTACCAGGTGAGTAAGGAAGGTAACTTCCTGGCAGGTGCAGGAACCTCAGAATGTCTTGGGGACCTCAAGAAGAGAGGAATTAACCCAAATCTACAGGTCTGCAGGCAAAACCTGATGGCAAGTCTGGCTTGGCTTTCTGGCCTTGAGAGGCCCTTAAAAATCCAATATGAAATTCCTTATAAAAAGTTCCAGCAAAGTGCATTTAGTAGAGCCTATGTAATCAACTGCTCTTCTTGATGCACTTATACAAATAATAAAGCCAAGTGTTATTTTCTTAATCTGGTTACTTGTAATAAAAATGACGGTGATGTTAGAGAAAAGTATTGTTTCAATAATGCAGCCTTTATCTATACTAAATCCTAATACTAGTCATTGGGACATAAACTAGATCCAGAATTCTAGTTTCCCCAAAATATCTGGCTATGATTCTCCAGATGTGTTAGTTTTCTCCTATCATTTCAATTAAAGTTTTACTATTTCTAGTTCTCATATTCAACCATGCATTCTTAATCTCATCAAGTTTGTCCTTCCAGAAAGGAAAATGTAACTCCAGATGTAATAACATGATTTGTTCTATCTTGCCTAGAAGCCATAAAACTACAAATACTAATAGAAATGGAACCTGGAATAAAAGTGCCCATCTTCTGAGGCCCTCTCAACTGACCACTGATGGAGACCTAACTGCACCCTTTACTGTGCCCCTTCTCAGTGAGACAGGGACCATGGATGTAGTCAGAGTAGGGTGAGGGTCTCTGGAAAAAGCAGGGTGGGATATTTACAGTCAGCAATATAACAATGGGCAAAGAAATCCCTTTTGAAACTCTGTGTTAAGTGTTAGCAAAGTCAAGGTCACACTAATTCTCTAGGATCAAGAAACCAGATTAAGAATATAGACATCTTTAGTGAGGGCAGTTAAAGGTCAAAAGGCCAGGAGCAACTTGGCCTAGAATGATTGAGTGGTTTTACAAATAGGGAAAGGTATCACAGCATAACCCGTGACTTTACTGTAAACAACCCTAGCAAGCAGAGAACAACCCAGCCCTCCTTGAGGGCAGCCCAAGTGGTACAAGTCCACACCCCTAAGCCTTTTTTTTTCATGTTATTGAAAAATCCTCATTTGTCTATAAAACCGCTAGACAACACACCACACCGGACTCTCTTGTTCCCTCCTGACATGAGCTGGGAGCTCTGTCCTTCCACTTTATTTCTAAATAAAAGCCTGTACCTTGCTCTCCTACCTTGCCTGTTTGCTAAGCTCATTCTTCGGTTTCATGAACAAGAACCCCGGCATCATCCACATGAAGCAGCCAGAGTAGTCATTGCTCCCTTTTCCTAGCAGCATCTAGGGTCTCTATCTGTAGAGGGGGTAATGAGACAGGGACCATCGGCTTAGAGTAGGGTGAGGGGCTCCGGAAAAAAGCAAGGCAAGATATTTACAGTCAGACCAATGTAACTACATGCAAGGGAACCCCCTTCCAAAACTCTGTGTTAAACATTAAGCTCTAGAGTCATTCTTCAGTGAGATCAGTTGATACTCCCCAGATAAAGGGAAGTAGCCCATGTTTTTATTATGCTAATTGTTTGTAATCATGTGTAAGATTCACTTTAGCATGCTAAAAGGGACTTAGTATCTCATCAAGGACAAACATCCTATAGGCCACTTTTACCAAGTCCACACCCTAAGCCCTTTATCAGGTCCCAAAAATCCTCAACTGCCTATAAATCCCCTAGACAATGCACCACCCTGGGCTCTCTTGTCCCCTCCTGGAGTGAGCCAGGAGCTCTGCCCTCTCACTGTATCTCTCAATAAAAGCCTCTCCGCCACTCTCCTACAAAAAAAAAAACTTAACTTTGTGAGACTGGGAGAAGGGCATCAGAACCCTGAATCCCTGACACAGGGTCACTGCAAAGTAGGCAGACCCAGAGATGAGTGTTTGTTCCTTCCTCAGCAACGGCATCCAGACTATGCCCATCATTTTCTGTAAGCAGTTCTGCATGCCACTTCCGATCAGAGGCATCCTGGCAGGCGGGAAAACCATGGCAGTGGGTAGGAGAATGGGCTTTATTCTGCCTTTGCCTGTCCACAACAGCTAGGGCCTTGAGCAAGTCACTCTTTCTCCCTGAAACCCAGTTCCTCATTTGTCAAATGAGAGCACTCATCAGGACCATCTCAGGGGTGACTTACAACTCTGATCATCTATGATCGGATAACATCCACATTGTCACCATCAACAGGACTGGTCTGTTATTTTTGACTGCATATAGGTGCTTTTTCAGGGAACACAATCTGCCAGGCAGTACATCTGAGTCCACTCAGTAACCATATTATAAAGGGGGTCCACCACACATATTGCACATTAAGTTTGGAAAACTCTACTCATAATTAGAAACGTGAATTCCCCTTGAGGCTAAGCCATGACATGAGGAAGTCTGAATGCCGAGCCGGCACCTGGCGCTTAGCACCAAAATGAAGACTCACACTTGTCACCAGAACCACGGCTCCACAAGGAGATACAACATCCCCCAGGTTGAAGGACTGATACCTGTAGTGATCACCATTTTCCAAAAACGGTCTCCTTGAATAGCTAAAATGCAGACAAAATAAGCTCTTGTCAAAAAACGGAAAACCTCTAACAGCGCCACTCCCAGAAAAGTGTTCTATAAGAAATTCCAATCATTTTTTTCATAAAATTATGTCTTTTAATGTATTTGTAAGACAAAAACTATCTTAAGAATGATTTTTTTTTACCTTTTAAGAAGAACCAGAGGCACCTAGGTATCACAGACTGCTCAGAACAACTCAGATGAAAGGCTGATGACTTACTTAGTGTCTTAATTAATAAACAATTCAATGTTCAGAACACATTTTGGAAGGCACATATGGAAAGCAGGAATATTCAAATGAAGGAAAATTTAGTGATAAATATCTTTAAGAAAATATTAAGCAATGGGAAAATTTGTTTAGATTGAAAACTGGGCTCAGCTATAATAGGAAGCAAGGAAGCATATGATTCTCCCAGCAGAAATAAAGACTTCAGGCAACAAAGAAATCTTTGTGGAAGAAAGACTAAGATATGTAAGGGAAAAAAAAGTGTGTTCTTATGCTTAATTATTAGTTGTAGGCTCACTGTTGAAATGCCATGAATATTTAAGGAAACAAAGGGCCAGGCCAACCTGAACACATGAGATGTAAATACAGTGCATTTGTCTGAACTCTATGATGAACCATAAAACGTCCTAAAACATCTGTGTTTTATTACAGGGTTGCAAATGAAAAAGATTATATACTTTGAATATTTTTTAAGCTTCCCTTTGTTGTATTTCTAACAGTCTATAGATAAGAAGTCCATTTCATAAATACAGTATCTTTCACTATTAATAAACATGGTCACAGGTCTCTAATTTTTTAGTGGCAAAAAAATACAAACGAAATACTTTTACAGAAGACAAGAAACTACATGAAGTTAGGACTATTAGCTATTTTTAGAACATAGGTTCTTTTCAAAAGAAATGTCAAGACATCACAAATAATGGAACATGACATCTGGGGTAACAGACTACTTTGTAACTTTCTCCTGTAAAAACTCAGAGAAACAAAACTTCAAGATGTTAGGTATCAGCCAAATGGTGAGGCACAGTGGAGGCAGGCTGGCCTGCAGACGAGGTCCTTAAGGCACCTGCACAGCTGCTGTCTGTGGATCCTCTGGACCAACTCCATGCCACACAGCATGGCTTGGCTTCCTAGTCCTGTGCCGGCTCTGCTCTCCAATGGCTAGCAGACCTGCACGCTGACAGCTCCTGCTGCGCCAGCTCAGCCTGGGTCACCCCTGCTGCTGGCAGCCTCCTCACTCCTCAGAGCCCAACCTCAGCTCCCGCCACTCCTTCCACGCCACCCGTCCTCCTCAGTTCTGACAGCTTGCAGTGACCTTCTCTTGCCACAAAGACAGGAATGTCCTGGTGTTTCGTGTATCAACTTCTCAAATAGAATGTATCAAGCCTTCTGCCCCATTCGTTAGGCCCTTTAGCAATCACATGACTGCACTGCTGCCAACACAGTGAGAGAGGGACTGTGGGTGTAGTCAAGAGTAGGGTGAGGGCCTCCAGAAAAAGCAAGGCAGGATATTTGCAGTCAGAGCAATGTAGCGACATGCAAGAAAACCCCCCTACTAAAACTCTGTGTTAAATCTTCAGCTCTAGAGTCATTTCTTCAGTGAGATCTAGTGTACCCCAGATAAAGAAGAGTAGCACATGTTTATTTTATACTAATTATTTATAATCATGTATAAGATTCACTTAACATGCTAAAAGGCCCAGGCCTATGTGCTGTCTTTCCTCCTTCAGATCTAATGAGGTGATTTTGCAAACTAGGCAAACTAATTTAGCATGCAAGCCCAGCCATAACACAGTAAAAGGCAAGAAGGATTCCACTTTAAAGATAAGATCGCACTTAACTTACTCTTTAGCAAACAATGCCTTAGCCCACCTTGGGGTCAGGCTAAGCAGAAGGCCCTGTTTCCTATGCCCCCAGACCAAGATGCTGGTATTTCTGGGAGAAATCAACAGAGCAGGAGGTTACTTGTATCAAGTTACTTGTAAATATTCTAGGACCACTTAATAGGTCCACACCCCTAAGCTTTTCTGCCTATAAAACCCCCTAGACGACGCACCACACAGGGCTCTCTTGTCCCCTCCTGGTGGGAGCCGGGAGCTCTGTCCTTTCACTTTATCTCTAAATAAAAGCCTGTATCTTGCTCTCCTACCTTGAGTGTTTGTGAAGCTCATTCTTCGGCTTCGTGAACAAGAACCCCGGCATCAACAGGAGAGTTTAACCCAGGGCTTTGGCGTAAGTCCCCTGGCCTAAGTCCCCGTGCCCCTTTGAGGCCGCAATAGCTCTTCAGTTCCCTCATCTAAAAACCCAAGGACATCAGACCAGACAACCTTTAAGATTGCCTCCAGCTCAAATAAAATTGTCCTCATGTTCCTCATCTCAGTGAAATGGCACCACCAGGCCCCTGAATCCCAGGAGCCACCCAGAAATCCTCCCTGTCACTCATCCCCAAATTACTCCCTCTACGCCTGCCTCTCTGTCTCCTCTCCCTCCTGGCTTGCTTAAACATCCTTTCAACTTCCTCTGTGAAGCCGATCTTAACCTTCCCACACCTTCCAGCTTGCCAGGGTAACCTCCACCTCACAGCTGGAGGAAGGAGCCTCAGAAAGCTCAGTCTTTGCCCAGTGTCACAGCGCCAGTGAGCAGCAGGGTCAGAGCCTTACCCATGATGATGTGACTCTGAGGGTCCACTGCCCTTTCCCTAGAGCTGTGACTGCCATGATACAGCCTTCACGGCAATGGCTCACGAGCGCAAAGCCCACCACAGCTAGCCTATTTTATCTGGTACCGAAATCCTAGAATTTAAGGAACCAAAGCATTTGAGGGACTGAGGAAAACTCCACAAACACCACAGCTGTGCTACCACAGACTGGCTCCAAACGTACACTAGCCCCTTAAATGTGACATTTCTGCACCCAACCTCGGGCTAAAATCTCCCAGTACCACGGGCACACTGAGCTCTGGGATGGTCCTGCTCACCTCCACACTCTCTGGACACTGCAGTGAGACAATACGGGCTTCAGCGCACCACATCTAATTTTATCATTAGAGAAAAGTGCTTTGCCCTCCTGAACACGCAGATGAAATGGAGACTGTTGCAAACAGAAGAAAAAAGCAGGTGGAGTCGTACAGGCAAAAGGGGACTTAAGTGAATCAAAATGATTTTAAAGTAGCAGGTCAAACGGTATTGTTTATTTAAACAAAATTGTTTAAGGAAACCAGGGAGAAAGATGTATAAAAACATCACCTAGAGTCAAATGAGGAAAACATGCTTTCAACATTTTCACTTTTTTCCTCAGAAAACTTAGGTGACTCAAATTTGAGAGGCCTATTATAGGGAAGATATAAAAAAGGATAACAGTTTTCTGATATCCCTGGAATACACTTATTTCTCATATTTCATCCTAGTTCCACCTTTGGTCCTTTTAGAAACCCAGTATAGCCCCAAACCACAAAAGGGCCTTAACTCTGCTGCACAGACCTGTACACATTTAAACCAGAAGGCTTAGAGTCCAAGCACCATAAACAGCTTCAGAACATCACAGACATTGATGTATGCATGAAAAAGAACACCTTCATAATCATTAAAAAGTTGGTGGCTTATCCAAAATATGAATTTAAGTACATTCTTAGAAAATATGTACAGTTATTTACCTATATATCTACATGTGTATTCTATGTATGCTATAGATAAATACAGATGACTTCTGTCACAGTATTAGTGAATTCTGGCTTCTGCTGTAACTCAGGTGGGTCACCTAGGGGTCCCAAAACAGCTGGTATCTACCCTAATTTTAACTATAGGTTAGGAGATTACATCATTTTGGTGCTAAAATCCAGGGTTTAATCATTCTAATGAAAATTACTGGAATTAGTTATTTCTGGCTAAACTCTACAAATTAGGCCGTTTGGTTTACTTTCCACAAAGACAAAGAGCTGGTCACACCGATCCACATAATAACCTTTCACAGCTTAGAATAATAGGCAAGAGCCGGGAAGTTCTGTTTTCCTAGCTAAGAACCGTGTCCCGGGCATTATAGATGACAAGTTCTGTGCAGCCAGGAGCAGAGTCGGCGGGTTTTCTGCTATGAGGACAAGTCGATTTCACACTGACCTAGAGTGACACCACCCACTTCCTTTTGCCTCAGAGCTTCAGGTTTCATTTCTTAATAATTTTATTTAATGATTATTAATTGCAGGCTTCTTTTGAAAGATGCTCTGTATACTCCCCGGACGGCATACTTGGTGGGAAGTTTGTGAATGTCCTTAGGAAGCACAGGTTCCCGAATCCGCTGCCCCTCTGCCACCACCATCAGCATGTCAGTATCCATTCCTCAAGATTCATACATACGCTTTTTTATTTTAACAGAAATGGCATCATCCAGTACCTAGTGTGGTGTTGGTTCCCCCCTCATTTATTCCTAGAAAATAATGAAGTGCTAATAATAGTTACCTATATGTGTACTAAGTACATCCTTATGTTTTACACAGATTCTCCCATTTAATTGCAGAGCCAGTCCATAAGCAGCTCACACTATTGTTCCCAACTTACCGATGAGGAGACTGAGAAGCAAAGGGAAGGGGAGTCATCTGCCCAGGGTCACAGAATTAGTTTTAAGTACTGGACACGGGATGCAAATCCAGGCAGCCTCAATGGAATGTGTGCCCTCTGCCCCTTCTCTTCACTTACATATGTTTATATATGTATGTGTGTGTGTGTGTGTGTGTGTGTGTGTGTATCTTATATAACAGCACGTGTAACACTATGGGTTCTTTTTAATAACTACATTAATATATGAACATAACTAATTACCTAGTCTCTGAAAACATTTGTGTTATTTTCAATTTCTTGTTGTTATAAATAATGCTGCAAGTTAATGTCCTTGTGCATACATCTTTGTACTTTTAAGTATCCAGCATCCTTGTATTTGAAACAATTTTAGCCTTACACAAAAGCAGCATAAATAGTACAAAGTTCCTGTTTTCCCTTCGCCCAGCCGTTCCCTAATGCTCACATCTTACAAGGCTTCTCTGTAGTTACCAAACCAGCATGATTACAGAACCACAGACCCTAACGGATCCCCCTACTTTCACCACTCTGGCTCCAGCACTCCACTCAGCAGGGTTTTCTGGTCCCCTGCAGTCCGGGACAGCTCCTCCGTCTCACGACTTTGGCACTTCTGGAGAGGACAGTTAGTTACCCTGTGGGCCCCCCCTCGGCTTGAGTCAGCTTGGTGTTTTCTCATGTTGACAACAGGCCCAGCACATGGGGAAGGAAAGCACACCAGTGGGGCTGCGCCCTGCTCAGTGTGCCTGTCAGAGGCCTGATGCATCCTTGTGCCCTGTCTCCAGTGACGCTGACCCCGATCACCTGGCTCAGGTGTTATGTGCTGTGTCTGTGGTGTCTACATTTTACTGTTTCCCTTTGTGATTGATGTGTTGGGAGAGACATTTTGAGACTCTGCAAATATCCTTTCTCCTCAAACTTTCAGGCACTCATTTTAGCACCCATCAATGGCTTTTGTTTGCGACAATTACTGTGTTATTTGCCGAAAGGTGATTTTTCTATTTCCCTCTTAGCTTTTATATTTACTAGTAATTCTCCTGTAAGAAAAAGCTGTCTCTTCTCCACCACTTATTTATTTATTCAATGGATATTTGCTTTTTCTATGGGGTACAACCTAGCACTATCATTTTCTTGCCCAAACTGTTCCAGCTTTGGCATTAGGAGCTTCAACAGGTGGCGGTTGTCCTTTCGGTAGCCTCCCTTCTGAGCACTTGCGTAACTTCCCAGCACCACAGGAAGTTCTGGCTCCTCCTGTATTCTCCCTGCCCCCAGCCGAGAGCCACACCCCTGTATTAGTGAGTGGTTTCAGAAGTAGGGTCTGGTGCTAAGGTAGTCACTGCTCCTGGCCACGTTCAGCAGGCGGAGAGGGGGCACAGCGTGTGAGCGCTGACTGCGCTCACCCACACCCAACCACGTGCCTGTGAATTCACTCTGAGTCCAATTCCAACCTACCGCCACTGGTTAACCTTGCCCCTCTGCCTAATCTGTGATGCCTTTCTCCCAAACACAGAAACCTAGCTTTTATCGATAGTACATTTGCTTATTTGTTTGATCCTAGCATATATGTAAAGTGGTTTCATAATTGCTAGCTCTTAGCCTACTTTGCTCATAGGAAATGATGTGAAATTTAAATACCTACTGATTTTTACAAGTTGAAACAGGCTTCTCAAATGCAAACGTTGCCAAGTAATTCTCTACTTCTTAGTAATAATAATGTAAAAACACACCATGAACTGGAACGGAGTTCAACCTTTTCACAGTCATGTGTGGATACCCACAGATGTGACATCACCACTTACTGGTAGTTAACAGCGCTGGAAGGGCCATTCCACGGCCTTCCACTGGGCTCTAATTAAGTATTACAAACAAGGTTAGTGTAGGAACATAAGAACCTGAAGAATTATCTAAGAAGTTCCTGAAGGTGTGGTTTCATGTATCTTTAAATATTTTTCCTATAGAAAAATATCTACCTGGTAATGGTGGAGAGGCAAAACTATGTTTTCTCAAAGGCAGTTGTAGCATTGTGGAAATACGAAAAAATAAGCAAAAGCTCTTAGAGCTGCTAGAAAATGCACCTTTGCATGGTGACATGGGACAAGGAATGGGGACGGCGAGATCAGGAACAGTTCCCGGCAGCTCTGAACAGGAAGGCGTTGTGCTGTAATCAAAGCGCCAGGGGCTCGCCGTGAGATGGGTCCGGAAGGCTGCGGCCCCGCGGGCGGATGAACTACTGTGTGCATGCCTGCCTGCTGTCTACCGGAACGAACTCCAAGGAAACGAACGCTATGTTTCCACAAAGCTGATAAGAGGTGACATGGCAGAAGAACAGGCCTCCTTCAGCAGGCCTCACCTCACTGGGACCAGTGCTTCCAGTGTGGGTGGAAGGCGGGAAGAGAAGGAAAGAAAACAAATGCTGGCAAGAGGTGGGAAGAAAGGCCTGGGGAGCTGGGGATGCCCAGCTGCCAGAAGGCGAGAGTCGTCGGAGGAAAGCGGAATGTACCCACTGAAAGGACCTGGGCTTTCTGCCACGACACCTGCCCTTTTGAATTTGGTTTCTTATATCCAGCGTCGGCAAAACATACCAGCCAGCTATGCTGGCTCCGTTACTCAGCCCTGTGTACACATCCTTTCGAAGACGGAATAAAAATGACCAGAGGCAGTTACAGCCTTTATAGAAAACGTTGGCAAGAAGTAGTTTAAGGCTTTTCTGTGTTAGATGCATGCCTTACAAAATAAAAATGTGCACACAGTCCTTTTTAGAAGCTTATAAATTAGGTAAAAAGGAAAATAAGTGATACAAAGTAATTAATGCTTATAAAGAGGGATTTTTGCTTTATATGGAATTGCTATAAAATAATCATTTGGTAATGCTTCAATTTTTAGATGCCACAGGGCCTCACCACAGAAGCTGCACATGTACTGACATTTTCTCAGCTACCTAAAGCAGGGTAAAAGGCCACTAAAAATGTGAGAAAGATAAGCACTGTGGGGAAACACAAAGGGGGAGTGGTTTTATGGAAGGATGGAAGGTCACCTTCCCTGGTTATCATCAGATTTGGAGTTTTAAAAAGTTTAGCAATATGGAAATAACTTTTTGACTTTCATATGTAATTCTACTAGGAGCTAACAGCCCAAGAGGAGGTGATGCAAAACACATACTGCAGAATAACCCCAGTCCTTCCAAAAATAATATTTCTATATATTATGTGTGCAACTTTTTGACATTCCTATTTTTCTACTTTGATCTAAAAAAATCTGACTTTATGCTACAATGGCTGAATGGTTTGGGTTAAACAAGGTAACCCATGTGGAGTGCATTCATGGGGTAAGGCTGCTCTAAGTGCACTGCACATCGCCCCCTGCCTCTCTCCACCCTGGGGTGTACACTGTCGCCCCCACCCAGAGTTCCTTCTCCTAGTCTAGCTTGTTGGCATCCATCAGAACTGCCTGTTAAATGACAGCTAAATGCTGCCCCCTCAAGGGAGGTGTCCCAGATGCTCCCCAGCTGGGAGTCATTTCCCTCACCCTGAGAGCCTGCAGCACTGTGTATGTAACTCTCCACTGTAGGCAGATCTCTAAAGGTGTGGCCCCCACGATTCTCAGCCCCTGGTTATTTAACCAAATGCTCACCTAGGCGCTGCCGGCAGGAACTCTACAGAGAAAAAAGGTCATAATCGGCTGACCGTAATATGGGGAGATTATTCTGGGTCATCAGGGTGAGGCCTATGTCATTATATGAGCGCTTCAAGGCTAAGAGGAAGGCAAAGAGTGGAGAAGTCCCTCAGGAGATGTGCCAGAAGAGGAGAGCAGAGGAGAGGCAGGGGGTCAGAAGGAGATGAGGAGCGAGCAGGACTTGGGGAAGGGACAAAAAGCCCAGGTATGGGGCTGACCTCCAGATGCTGAGGGCAACTCAGGCAGAGCCAACGAGCCAACGGGGACCCGGGTCCCACAGCCACATGGAGCTGATCTCCACCAGCATCTGAATGAGCTGGGAAGTGCATTCCCCCCGCAGAGCTTCCAGGAAGAAACAAGTCTGCCTAAACCTTGACGTTGGGTCTTGTGAAACCCTAAGCAAAGGCAAAATCCAGGCCAAGGCAAACCTCTGACCTACAAAACAGTGAGGACATCCATCTGTGATGTTTTAAGTCACAAAGTTTTTGGTAATTTGTTACAAATGCATAGGAAACTAATACGCTTCCTTTTGTCTTTCTTCTACTTAACAGTTCAATCTCAGTGGACATCAGAACTACCAGAGGCGCTTTCTAACTGCGTATGGGCTCATCCCCAGAGATCTGGAATTGGTGAGGGGTGAGGGGAGCTGGGAGGAGGCACCAATCTGATATTAGCATCACCCAGAAAGTTCCTGCGTGCCCATTCCCAGGTGACTCTCATCCTCACACCTGCAAAGTAAACCACTGTTTGCATTCGTTTTCCACTCCAAGTTAGTTTGGCCTGTACTAAAACTTCATGTGACAAGCCCGCACTGCACATGTTTGCATAAAGCTGCTTTTTGTTCACAACACTGTGCATATGGGCCATCCACCCCTTCTTATGCACGTCCAGTATGTCCAGTTCATCCATTCATCTGTTAATGGACATGGGTGCTGTTAGGAATAAAGCTGCTATGAATACTCAAGACATATGTTTTCATTCCTCTTGAATTGATGGATCATAGTAAAAGTGTATATTTAGTTTCATTAAAAAAGTTCAAGACCCTTCTCCCAAGTGCCTATACCACTTTTATAGTTTCCACCTGAGTGGACTACATCAGTCACCTACATTTTCTCCCCTCATCTCAAATGATTTTAATGTAGTCCGAGTTGAGAATTGACCTATGCTAGGTTAAAAATTCCTTCAGGGTAGGATGCATGTCTTACTCATCTTTGCTTTCCCCCATATATTTAGCACAGTCTTTACCAAAGTGGAGACTCATGAATCCTATCAAATTTCATCTTAATCCAGCTTTCCAACTTTTGCCATACATGGCAAATCTGTATGCCTTCTACACCTAAATACAATTAGTGTATAATTTTGAGTAGAGCATTCCATAATGTATATCGTCATGGATCCAATATTTTTTCCTAACAATTTCTGAGCTCCATGAAGGCTTGGCCTGTGTCTATCTTATCCTGCACATAGCAGGATCCCAGTGAATGAACAATGTGCTTTGGTAAAAGAAAAACCCTTTTCCCTAAGTGTTTTGTTTAACTGAAACAGTAAGGTACAAGCCTCCTCTCTGACAAGGTCCTACTAGGTCTACAGCTCTCGTATGTGGGGGAACATAGATCCTTCTGAAAATATGATTAAAGCTATGGATTGCCTCCGTCTCTCAAAAGAAAGAAAAAGATGGAATTATGTATAGGCTCACACATTCACAGTTCTGCATATAGTATCAAGTTGTTCATATGGTGCTCACAAAGCCTACCCATGGTTGAAATCCCACCACTGTGTGTTATATAAAACTTCAGTCATTTTTTTTTGCAAATATTTGTTGAATATCTATCTGATTTGTCCTGGAATTACACTAGGTATAAGGATACTGTGACCAAGAACACACAGTCTCTGCTCTTAAAAATAGGATCACGGAAGAGGTGACAAGCAGTAACATCTAATCAAAATTCAGATATTCTCAGAATCTGTAACTCTTTTCAAAGATGTCATTTTTGCCTAAGTCTACAACATATTGCTAACAACCTGAAATGCAAATAACCCTTCAAGGTAATATTTTGACCATACAGATTTACCTTTGATATGTTTCTGGAAGTGAAAGAAAAGCAGGAAGAATAAAAACTTGCATTCCCTGGGATGACCATTTCTGATGACTTCCAGAATCCAGCACCCCATGGTGGGATGACCTGCCCCATGAAGAATCCACGCTGCCTCCCTCCCTTGCTGGTCTTCAGAGGGCAGCGTGTTGGAATGAACACAGTCTACTGCCCGACCACCTGGGCAGGACAGTGAGGCTTAGCAGGTGAATCTGGCAGGATGATGAGGGAGAGCCGCCAGAATGTGCGTGTCCAGGAACCACAAGATGTGGCGTCCAGAGGAAGAAGGTTCCTGTGCCTGCTTCACCCAGAAAACACTTCCTTGTGAGGGTCAGGGACGCCACTTCCCAGTGTTTCTGAGGACACAACACTACAGCACAGACACCACAAACTACCTGTGGGAAGTTTGAGGGATGGGTGAATGTTAGGACAAATAAAACATGTGAAAAGCTTTAAATAACAACAGTAAAGACCCAACACTGACAGGGAATGGAGTTCAAGAATGTTTCTGGGTAGAGAATGAATTATTCTACATTAGTGGATTTTATGATTGAAGCTAATTTCTCAAATGCCAAAATCTTCATAAAATAGTTTTGTTGGCAATCTTTCCAAATCTATTTTACACTCCCTGTCTTCTTAATCAAACGAAGTAAACATAATGACATTCTGATGACTCATTAAGTACATCCATCTCTCTACTGCACTGTAATACAGCCATTCTCTGAGAAGCTACTGACCCACAGATTTGCCCGCCCTGCCTCAAAACAACCCCAGCCGCTCCTGTTGGAGACCCAGAGCTTTTTAAGGTGCTTCTTATCAAATCACTTGGTAACATCCATGTATCTAACAGCACTCCATACAACTCCATCCTTCTAATTCATGGCTAACTAGGACAATAATTGTTTCTTCAAAATAATTTCAACTTAAAAAACATAAGTAACAACCTAAATGCTTGTGTTCTACTAAATTTGTTTTAGGAAAACCAGTTGGATTACCTTGTCAGTGAAGAGCTGGCTGGGAGATGACCAGTGGCAGAGCTGAGCCCAGCCCACAGTTTTAAGCAGTTGTTTGTGTACTAGTGTCCAGCTGTGTTCACATGGCTATTTGCTTAGGCTATACCAGAGAAGATTAGGTCCAAAATTTTAGAGTAAAAATTATGGTTATTATTAAAAATGGGCCATAAATGAGGATCTGGGTAAATAAACTTTGTAAGGCTTTACAGATCCTGTAAACACATTTATTCTGGTTATTTGGAGTTATTTTTCTTCTAATGTTTTGCGTGCTTTCAACTTCCTCAGTCTTCCAGACAACTGAAATTTACGTTAGTACAGCATTAATACAACCACAAAACAAATACTTTCCTTTATGAGATTTTTTTTTTACCATACAGCTGCAAATGCCTTTGAATTAAAATTTGTTTCTCTGTATCACTAATGGATAAAGTCTGTGTTTAGGATGCAGTATTTGCTGAGAGAGTTCATTTACCACTGGATTGCAGGCCTGTTAAAAGAAGTATTATCACTCCCAAGGAACGAACCCCACACCCACCTGGTGTATCATAAACAAAAGGAGGATTGTTTAATTCACAACAGGACCTATCACATTCATGTCAATATTATGTGTTCATGCTTGACTGACAGGAGCAGCAACCTTGAAGGGCTATGTTATAATGTTTAAAAAATGCTCCAAACATATAAACATTCTAGCTTCTGTGGATGCATTTGAATATGAAAATTCTGCAGCACTTCTTCATAAACAATGAAACTTAAACAGAATCTACCTGGGAATTATTAATATTCCATTACAGTCCCCTTAACAATTACTACTTCTCCTCCTCAAACTATTTTTTTTTTTGGTTAAAAATCTGTTTGTACTTCTTAATCTTCAAGCAGCATCTGTCCTTTCAAAATGTTCTAACAGACTTCTTTTTGAAAGATTAAAAAAAAACATGAACATGATTTGTGGATCTTCAGCTGTTTCAAAGTATTATCCTCATGATCGTCACCATTTTTCATTCAGTGTCTGAACCACACCCAAGGCAGCATCGTTATCTGTCCATGATGAGCATGAGACTGGAAGCAGTGAGTGGCAGGCTGCCCGAGCTCCAGGAGAAAGCCGGAGCAGAAATGCGCCACAGACCTTTATCACAACTCAGCTTGATTCATTTCACTGACAAAAAGCAACATTCTGTATTTTAAGCCAGAACCTTTAAAGCTTTTCTCTTAAAAAGCTTGCTAACATAGCTTTTCTCTTAAAAGGCTCTCCTGCTGGTACCCTGAGAAGCATACAGCACTTTCCCCCCATAGATACTGTTGCTATCAGGTTTCCACGACCTTCCCTTGGAAAGGAGAGAGCTCACCTACTCTAGGCAACGCTTGATGTTCTTTATTTAGCTACACTTAAATACCACCCTTAGGTTCCTATTTTCAACTACATACTCCGAATATAACTCACATCACACGTATTTTTGAGAATGCACTTTGGGCTTTTCATTTATAAAAAGTTCAGCCTGTTTCAGACTGCAGCCGGCTTCTTCCTCTCATATAATTCTTCAGGACAATCCTTTGAGAATACTGCTACAACACAGGGAATTTTCAGGCTTAAATTGAAACTTTCACGATTAAGTACACAATTCTTTGTCCAAACCAACAAATACAATATAAAAGTTAACACTTGAGAGAGATGATGTACGTTTACAAAGAAAAACTGATGCTAAAGAACACTCCCAATGCTTAGACTGAACACCCCTTAAAGAGTTTTTCCAACTTCTTTGCCCAGAAATGTTTTGCTCCAAAGACGTGGCATGAATAAGCTTGAGAACAAAAAAGCAACAGGAAAAGTCTGGTGGGGGTGGGAAGCCATGGTGACAGGCAGGGGTGGGCAATGGACACTGGCTACAGGAGCCTGGGCTGCAAACCTGACAATTACGGGCACAGCCTAAATACCTTATTTTACAAGCAAAGGAGCTAAGGCACGAAGAGATGAAATGATCACTCCAGGCTCCATCACCAGCAGCGTTAAGACAGGTTAGGAACCCAGTGACTTCCATAGCCCAGACCCCAAAATGAGAGCAGATAAAAAACAAAGACACTAGTGTTACCAGGAGTTGAGCACATCCCAGCTGCCCAGTGCTAGCCACAGCACACACATCCCCTTATTAACTCCCCCTAACCACTCCAGGAGGGAGGTATGACTATCCATGTTATACATGAGAAAACAGCTAATTGCCTGGCCACTGTAGCACACTGGGCTTGCTGTCCAGATCTGATACAACACACTTCACGCCGCCACAAAGCCTCCCTTGCATTCAGCCTATAACACATTAGTCATTAGCTTGGAAGAAACAATTAGGGTTTCCTACTTTCTGTTGTTCTTCTACTCCATGCGGTTCAGCATGCAGATGGCACAGCAACAGAGAGGCAATCTGGGAGAACAACTGGGAAACAGAGACTCTAAAAATAATCTCAAGATAATTCAATATCAAATATATTTCCCTCAGCACTGTCACAGCCTACAGCAAAGCCACCATTCCTTCTCCAGTGGACCACTGCAACCATTTCTTTACCATGTTTTCCATTTCTATTCCTACTTCTTTCCACTCAATTCCCCACAGCATCCAGAGTAGTGATGATGTTTTAAAAAGTAGTTTCATGTGACTTTCCAGCTTTCAACCCTTCAAAATAACTACCATTGACTTTTTCTTAATATACCATTATTTTTAATGCTGCTGCATAGTTATATCTCATTTGTTGGTCATGATATTCACTGCTTTAAAACAAAGAACAAAGGTAGTAATTTTTCACTAAGCTATTTTTTATATGATGTGCAATCTCTGGCTGAGTAAGAAATAGCCCCATTTGCATTGTTCTTTTTTTTTTTAGTGGACCTATGTTTCATTGAAACTTTCATTGACATAACTGTAGTCTAATAAGAGAGATTTCTTGCACCTTTTATTTACCCAGTTTCCTCCAAAGTAAACATTTGCAAAACTATAGTATAATATCACAACCAGAATGCTGACATTGATAAAAACTGATCTTGTTCAGACTGCCCAAGTTATGCTTGTCCTTATTGGTAATATTGGAACCAAAGATGAAAGAGGAGAGAGCAAAGAGGGGGAGGTGGTGTGGTTCAAGGTCGGCCCTTAGTAGAAAGAAAAGTAGGGCGATTCTCAGTGTTAAATTTTCAATCTTCTCTGTGGCTGAAAGGGTCATGTTAGATAGGTAGATGGAACTCTGGAGTAAGCTGGGCTGGCTTTGCTCTCTCTCTTTTGAAGAAGAATCCTCATAGCTCTTTATGTCACTGTGTAAAGATGTCCTTTCTGGAGTTTGAGCTTATAAAAACTTCGTTATCTCTAAATCTTTAATTGCTGATTAAATTTTTTATTTATCCTTATATACAACTGTAATTTATTTAAAAACCTAATGGGTATGAACCTGTATAGTATAATTTATATTTCCTAATTATGTTTCTTCCTTGTCCAACAGACACATTAATCTTTATTTAAAATGCATTTTTCTTTGTGGCCTTTTGAGTCTATTTGTTTAAACGCTACCCTCCTGGCTAATTTCTCCATCATTTTCACAAACTGTTACTCCCTAAAAATACCAGATGAGAAAACTGCTTTCAAAGATATATATAATGCTTTAAGCCAACTACATATGTGAAGGAAACTTTTAAAAGAACCTCACCTAAATTCTCTTTTAGAAAGCAAGGGAAAACAAATACATCTGCTTAAGAACTGTTGGCATTCTAACTAATAGAATAGGAAACAATTTAATTCACTATGTTATTTATCATTCCATTAGTAGAGGACACATGTGAATTCCACTAAGCCAGGCATGCTAAGCTATATTCTTTCAATGTCACTGTCACTCCCCACTACTCAGCAACCCTAAAGTGCGTGGGCACGTGAGCACACGCACACACACACATGCAGTCCTCTCTCTTCACCATTAACTACACACCTGAGAGTAAAAAAACTTTCAGTCTTCCTTAAGAGACTACAAAGTAATTTCAAAGTTAGTACATTCCCAAAGAAAGCAAGCAATTTCTATTAAAAAAATTAAGCTTCTGAATATATTCTAAAGTCACAAATCCAATCATAAGCAATAGCCTGAAAAGGTGGAATGTTATTGACTAGCCCACACAAGATTTATTTACCAGACTTTTTATGATTTCCAGTGATAATGCCTTGTAACTGGAGCCATTCTGTAAAGCTATTTGTGTGTTTAAGCGTATTTAGGAGGAGGTATGCTTTTAAAACACTGCAAATGATACTTTTTTTCTAGTTATATCAGCATCATTCTGAAAGGCTTAGGTATTTTGTTATTTGTATCCTCTGCATCATTAAGATGATACAGAAATTCTTAAGTCAAAGAGGAAAATTTTTAGCTAATTCTTAGTTTCTAAGTCCTGTTGGTACCTACTGAATTCAATTGTCATTCAAGAAAAATAAAATACTAAAGACCTATCTGTGACTAGGATAAAGTATCAGGGAGAACATTATTTAAGTATGGAATGTAGGTGGCAGGAAGAGAGCTGGGATAGAAAACAACTGGGGTTTCATGTCCCATTGTCAAAATCTTCAGTCTGGACCCCGTCAAGTGGAATGAGTGTGCAGCCAGAACTTCCCTCCCCCCCATATGTTCCTGCCCCACCTTTCACTGGTTCCTTTTCTCTTACTACCTATTGTTTATTCCCTTCATTCATATAGGTTTATTTTGAAATGGCTACTTCCCTTCTAATTTAATTTAAATAACTGGCAGACATTGCCCGAAGTCCCTGTGTCTCTCCCTCTATTCAATGAGAAGTGAAGAAGGGACAAAAAGAACACCAAAACAAAAGAGAAAGTAAAAGGCAGAAATAAGTAGAAACAGAGGAAGAAAGAGGGAGGAGGAGGAGGAGGGGGAGAAGGAGGAAAGGAATAGCCGCAGAGAAGAGTCACATGAAACAAAAATGGTCTGAGGATAACCTTTCCCTGTTGAAATTCGCTGTCAAATTTTTACTGAAATGGAAAACTCACCTTGGGTGGTGAGTGGCTAGGGTTTGTTATGAAAGGGACTCAGATGTTACTTGATAATTTCCATACTAAGTGCTACTGTCATTTTCAGCGTCGTTTCACTGTCCTCTTCCCACCATAAATGAAGAACAGAATAATACATATTTGCCCCCTTGAGATTTGCAAACATGATCTCACTTGTACAACTTCAACAAATCATCCAGTAAATTCTGGGCAAAGTAAATCAAAGAACACGTTAACCCAAGGTGAGTAGTAGCCACTGACTGTACAGCGGATGCATTTGGTTTCAGACAGCTCTGTGCAACTGCTTTAAATCCGTCAGTAATTTACCATGGTTAAGCATGCAACCATGAGTCTCCTATTCAAATCTAAAATCCTGTCAATTTCTACTTCTGCCATAACTTGATAAAAGCCTCACAGATCCATTCTTAGATAAAAGGCTCTATTATTTTCCATGTCAATACCACTAGTCTGAAAAAAAGGCTTGTGAGCTTGTGGCTTGTGTTAGCTGTACCTGCATCACCAATGATGTACAGAACATATTTATCATGTCACAATCCAACACCTTTATTTCTCACTCTCATTTGGAATTAGAGTTTCAGAAATGGCAGCATTTGCTCTGTAAAGAACAACTTAAAAAATACCTTTCCTATATAACTTGAAGCTACTTTTCTTCCTACTTTTTTCATAGTGCCATTTTTTAATGAGCTTCAATTAAAATCAGTGAGACTTAGAATCTCATAATACCCTATTTTTATACCATCTTTCATTTTCTACAGCATATATTTCTTTCCAAGTCTGGCAGAACTCTATTCTATATATTTTATATAGTTTAGAACTTGTATAAAACATAATACTTATCTTTCAAATGGTTACCTTTCTAGATTATACCATGATTCAAATATACTACCCTTCAAGCATTGACTCAAAGCAACTGCTAGAGGAAATCTGTATCTGCAGTTTTAAAATAAAGGCCAGATTCAAATAGAAATCTGTATAAATCACACTCTCAATGTGCATATCTTATCCTCAACTTCTAAAATATTTGCATCCATTATTAATCACTATTTTGTATTTGATCAAATGCATATTTCATTTATAGAGCTTTAGAATGTTATAAACTCCATTTTGTTGACTCCTTGAAAACAATCTAATTATAGGAAAAACATGCTGATTGTTGTCAATAATAAAGTTGAGTGCAAATAATTCAGGTATTCTACAATTACTCATATTTAATTTATTCCAGAGACAACCTGAGTGGCTCTGTAACTAGAGACTGAATAGTCACAACTGCTTCCATTAGTCTGCAAATGCCTTTTGTTACCATAATGAATATACATTTGCAACCTTTCTCAAGTTCTGACAGTCTCCTTGCAAAATAAATAAAAAACTTCCCACTATTTGTATCACTATTATTCCAAACCTCCTTGTTATCTCAGTATTACTGATTACAATGTGGACTTTTAGCAATTATTAGTTGAAGGATACTTTACAGTTTGTGGCACCAAGGACAAGGCCCAATAGAAACATCACCAATTAAAACCAAGAGCAAGAAACCAATACACTTAAGTGAGCCTCAGCCTGTTTACTTTGGATTAAAATGTAAGCCAAAAATAGAAACAAACGCAAAATAACTATTTCAGTGCTTACTTTCAGTAGATCCTTGGAGAAATCACCACCCTCATTTACCCCTTGGAGGTTTGCAATGAACTCTTGGCAGGTCATCTTCTTCCCAATGTTCTGGAACACAGCAAATAATACATCATAATGACATACATAGGATTAAGATCGATTCTTAAAGATGTGATTAAGCAAAGCAAGATTGATTTCATTTTTCAAAACATGAATACACACCACCCAATATATGTGTATATGTACATACATACATATGATAAGAATTTATATGCATAAGAAAAACAGATGGCTTATCCTTTTAGAACTGCCATTAAATATAAACAGCAAAATTACACCAAACATTTATTTTAACCTATGAAAAAAACGGAAAAAACTGATACCTTTAAATATATAATGTAGATTTTAATGAAAAACGGATGGGAACGAGAGCAGGAGGATGGTACAGCAGGGGGATCCTGAGCTCCCTCCTCCCACAGACACACCAAGGCAACAGCTCCATGTAACACAGCTCACTCTGAAGAGACCTGGAGACTAGCAGATCAGCACTTCCGTAGGCAAAAAGCCACAGCGGGAAGGGTAAGAGGTAGAGACATGGTGGGAACCCTCATGTGACCCACAAGTGGAAGGTCTATCACAGGCAGAGAGGTCCTCCCTGAGGAGGGCACATCACGCCCCACATTGGGCACCCCCACCCAGGGGATCTGCACTAGGAAGACAAGCCCCATAATATCTGGCTTTGAAACCAACAGGGCTCATATCCAGAAGCTTTGAAAATCAGGGGTTTCAACTATGGGTCAGACTGGGGGCTACAGGAAACAGGACCTATTCTTAAAGGGCCAGCACACTACATCACCTGATCCAAGATCCAGCACAAGGGCTGCAGTTTGAAAAGCGCCTGGTTGTACATGAAGGAGATTTACTGGATGATATTAGGGCACCTGCTGGAGGGGTGGGGTTCTGTAGGAGCTTTTGGCTAGAAAGGAAGTACTGGCAGGTGTCATTTTTCTTGCTGTCCTTCAGCCTAGCTGGCCAAATGCTGGTGAGAGCCAGTTTTCCATCTGCCTTGCTAGCACCGCTCACCCTGCCCCAGAGTTCCCCTGCAGAGCTACCTCATACAACCCACCTGCCCAGAGGGAGCCCTTACAAAGCAGCTCCTGCCCCAACATACTGAGCAAGCAAGCGGCCGCAGATGAGACTGGCACCCTTCCAGAGTAACTCCTGGGGAGCAAGAGGCCAGCCTTGTCTACCTACAAGCCCATCAGCCTCCTCTTTCTGGAGCTAACCACACCCACTAGCAAGCCCACAGCAGCTACAGCCAGTGTCTCAGCCAGCAGCTGCCCTGTGGGCAAGCCCCACCCAACAGTATGCCTGCAGCAGTCCTGCCCTAACACTACAGACAGGCAGACTGGGGATCAGCCCTACTCACCAGCAAGCCCAGCAATTTCAGCTGAATCACAATAGGAGGGTGCATGCAGTCCTTGCAGGGGACATCCCTAATGTACCTGATTCTGGTGATCAGGGGTGATTGTGGCTTCTGGCTCCACAGGACATCTTCTACCTAAGGCCACTACTTTTGAAACCAGGAGACATACATAGAAACAAAAAGAGAATCAGACAAAATGAGGAGACACAGAAATATGTTCCAATGAAAGAACAAGACAAAATGTCACAAAAAGACCTAAATGAAATGGAGATATGCAATCTATCTAATAAAGAGTTGAAAGCAATGGTCATAAAGATGCTCATCGGACATTAGAGAAAAGTGGGTGAATTCAGCAAGAACTTCAAGAAAAACAGAAAATATGAAAGAACCAATCAGAGCTGAAGAACACAATAAACAAAATGAAAAATAAACTAGAGGCATTCAACAGCAGAAGAGATGAAGCCGAAGAATGGATCAGCAATCTGGAAGACAGGAAAGAGGAGAGCAACCAAGCTGGAGTAAAAAGAATTTCAAAAAATGAGGTTTGGTAAAGGGACCTCTAAAACAGTATCAAGCATACTAAAATTCAAATTTTAAGGCTCCCAGAAGAAGAGAGAAAGGGGAAGAAAACTTACTTGAAGAATAATAGCTGAAAACTTCCCTAATCTAGGGAAGGAATCAGACATCCAGGTCCAGGAAACACAGAGAGCCACAAACAGGATGACCCCGAGGAGGGCCACACCAAGACACATGATAATTACAACATCAAAAATAAAAGATAAGGAGAGACTCTTAGAAGCAGCAGGAGAAAAGCAACTAATTATGTACCAGGGAAACACCATAAAGTATCAGCTGATTTTTCAGCACAAACTTTGTAGGACAGAAAGGAGAGGAATGGTATATTCAAAGTGCTGAAAGGAAAAAACCTACAACCAAGAATTCTACCTGGAGTTATTCAGAATTGAAAAAGAGTTTCCTAGACAAAAGTTAAGAGTTCATCATCACTAAAGGGACTTCAGAAGAAATATTAAAGGGATTTCCTGAAGCAGAAAAGGAAAGACAAAACTAGAATAAGACTATGAAAGGGAAAAATTCCATTGGTCAAAGCAAATATAAACATAAAAGTACATCAATCATAAACTAGTATGAAGGTTAAAAGAATAAAGTGGTACAATCAATTATACCTAGAAAAATTTGTTAAGAGATATACAAGATAAACAAAAAGACGTAAAATATATACATAAAAACATGGAGGAGGGAGTAAAAATGTGTTTATAGAATGTGTGAGAACTGACCATCACCCTAATATAGACTGTTAAATACATAGGTTGTCATATGTGAAACTTGTGGTAACCACAAACCCAAAACCTACAGATACACAAAAAAAGGAGAAAAAGTAATCCAAGCATAAGACTAAAGCCATCAAATCACAAGAGAACAAGAAAAGAAGGAAGAATTATAAAATCAACTAGAAAACAATTAACAAAATGGCAATAAGTCCATATCTATCAATAATTACTTTAAATATAAATGGTATAAATGCTCCAATCAAAAGACACAGGGTAACTGAATGGATAAAAAATCAAAACAATCTATATACTACCTACAGAGACTCTCTTCAGACCTAAAGACACATCAGGCTGAAAGTGAAAGGATGGAAAAAGATACTCCATGCAGACAGACATGAAAAAAAGATGGTGTAACTATACTTTTATCAGACAAAACAGACTTCAAAACAAAGAGTATAACAAAAGACAAGAGCATTACATAATGATAAAGGGATCGATCCAACAAGAGGATAAAACAACTGTAAACTTCTCTGCACTCAACATAGTAGCACCTAAATATAGAAAACAGATATTAACAGACATAGGGGAGAATTGAAATTAATACAATAATATTAGGAAAATTTAGCACCTCATTTACATCAATGGATGGACAATCCAGACAAAAAGTCCAAAGGGGACAGTGGCTTTGAACAAGACATCAGACCAGATGGACTTAACAGATATACACAGAACATTCCTCCCAACAATAGCAGAGTACATGTTCTTTTCTAGTACATACGAACACTCTTCAGAATAGAGAAATGTTAACAGGCCACAAAACAGATATCAATAAATTTAGGAAGACTGAAATCATATCAAGCAACTTTTCCAAATAAAACAATAAGAAACTGGAAGTCAATTATAATAAAACAATTGGAAAAAAAGAAGATACACCTGGAAAATAAACAACATGCTACTAAAGACCAATGTGTCAACATGGAAGTCAAAATATGCCTGGAAACAAATGAAAATGAAAATGAAAACACAATGGTTCAAAATCTCTGGGATGCAAGAAAAGCAGTGCTAAGAGGAAAGTTTATACTGTTCTAAGCCTAACTCAAGAAACAAGAAAAATATCAAATTAACAATTTAACCCTACACAAAAAGGAAGAGAAAGAAGAACAAACAATGCCCCAAATTAGTAGAACAAAGGAAATAATAACATTAGAGAAGAAATAAATGGAGCCTAAAAAAAAAAAGAAAAAAGAAAAGTTCAATGAAACTAAGGGATTGTTTTTTGAAAAGATAAAATTGATAAACCTTTAGACAGACTCATCAGGAAAAAGAGGGTTCAAATAAATACAATCAGAAATAAAAGATGAGAAGTTACAACTGACACCACAGAAGTACAAAGGACTATAAACTACCATGAAAAATTATACATTAATAATGTAGGCAACCTAGAAGAAATGGATAAATTTTTAGAGGCATACAATTATTTATGATTGAATTGGTAATCAAAAAACACCCAAAAAACAAGTCTAGGACAAATGTTTTCACACATGAATTCTAACAAACATTTAAAGAGAAGTTACTATTTATCCTTCTCAAACTGTTCCCGAAAATAGAAGAGGAAGGAATGATTCCAAATTCATTCAATATGGCCAATATTACTCTGATACCAAAAACCAGACAAAGACCACAAAAAAAGAAAATTACAGACCAATATCACTAATGAACATAGATGCAAAAATTATCAACAAAATATTAGCAAACTAAATTCAACAATACATTTACAGTAGCACTGAGCATGATCATTGCAATTTATTTCAGGGGTGCAAGGATGAATCAATATTCACAAATCAATCAACATGATACACCATATTAATAAAATAAAGGATAAACGTTATATGATCATCTCAACAGATACAGAGAAAGCACTGAAAAAATTCAACATCCATTCATGATTTAAAACCCTCAACAAAGTAGGTTTAGAAGAAACATACCTCAACATAATAAAGGCATATATGAGAAACCCACAGCTAACATCATACTCAATGATGAAAAGCTAAAAGCTTTTCCTCTAAGATCAGGAACAAGTCAAGAATGGCCAGTCTCACTATTTTTATTCAGCACAGTATTAGAAGTCCTAGCCATAGCAATCAGAGAAAAAAAAGACATAAAAGGCATCCAAATAGGTAAGGAAGACATTAAAACTGTCATTATTTGCAAATGGCATATTGTATATAGAAAACCCTAAAGACTCTTTGAAAAGACTATTAGAACTAATAAATGAATTCAGTAGTGATAGTATATAAAATTAATATACAGAAATCAGTTGCATTTCTACACACTAGAAATGAACATGTAGAAAGAAATCAAAAAAACAATCCCATGTAAAACTGCATCAAAAACAGTAAAATACCTAGGAACAGATTTAACCAAAGACATGAAAGACCTGTACTCCGAAAACTGTAAGACACTGATGAAAGAAATGGAAGGCAACACTAGTCAATGGAAAGATATACTGTGTTCATGGAAGGAAGAATAAATTTTGTTAAAATGTTCATACTACCCAAACCAATCAACAGATTCAATGCAATCTCAATCAAAATACCAATAGCATTTTTCATGGAACTAGAACAAATAATCCTAAAATTTGAGTGAAACCACAAAAGACTCCAAATAACCAAAGCAATCTTGAGAATGAAGAACAAAGCTGGAGGTACCACTCTCACAGATTTCAAATTATAATACAAAGCTACAGTAATCAAAACGGTATAGTACATAAAAATAGACACAGCAGGGGACAGAACAGAGAGCCCATAAATAAACCCATGCTTATACAGTCTATTAATTATGACATAGGAGGCAAGAATGTACAATAAGGAAAAGACAGTCTTCAATAAAGGTGTTGGGAAAGCTGGACATCTATATGCAAAAGAATGAAACTGAACCACTTTCTTATACCATATAAAAAAATAAACTAAAAATGGATTAAATACTTGAATGTAAGACTGGAAACCATAAAAATCCTAAAAGAAAACACAGGCAGTAAACGTTTGGACATCAGCCTTAAGCAGTATTTTTCTGAATCTGTCTCTTCAGGAAACAGAAGCAAAAGCAAAAATAAACAATTGGACTACACCAAACTAAAAAGTTTTTTTACACAGCCAAGGAAACTATCAACAAAAAAGGCAGCCTTTGTTGCAAAAAAAAAAAAATCCAATTAAAAAATGAGCAATAGACATTTTTCTGAGTAAGACAATACAGATGTCAAATGGGTACATGAAAAATGCTCCACATACCTAATCATCAGGGAAATGCAAAACAAAGCCACAATGCGTTACCACCTCACACTAGATAGAATGATTAGTATCAAAAAGACAAGAAATAACACCTGTCTGAGAACATGAGAAGAAAAGGGAACCCTTGTGCAATGTCAGTGGGATTGTAAATTGGTGCAGCCACTGTGGAAAACAGTATGTGTTTCCTCAAAAAATAGAAATAACATACAACCCAGTAATTCCACTCCTGGGTATTTATCCTAAAAAAGAAAACACTAATAGACACATAAATCAATGGAACAGAATAGAGAGCCCATAAATAAACCCATGCTAATATCAAAAAGATAAAGGCATTCTTATGTGTATTGTCCTGTTATTTACAAAACCAGGACATGGAAGCAACATAAATGTCCATCAATTGATGAATGGATAAAGAATATATATACAATGGGATATTTCTCAACCATAAAAAAGAATGAAATCTTGCCACCTGTGACAAAATGGATGGACCTAGAGAATGTTAAGTCAGAAAAGTCAGACAAAGAACATAACATCCCACAAATATGAGAGTCAAAGCAAATGAACAAACCAAAAACAGAAACAGATTTACAAATACAGAGAACAAACTGGTGGTTGCCACAGGGGAGAGGGTGAGGAGGAGACTGGGTGAAACAGGTGAAGGGGATTAAGAGTTACAAACTACCAGTTATAAAATAAGTCATGGGGATGAAAAGTACAGCATAGGGAAGATAATCAGAAATATTTCAATATGTTTGTATGTTGACAGATGGTAACTACCCTTATCATGGTGAGCACTTCATAATGTGTATCATTGTCGAATCACTTTGTTCCACACCTAAAACTAATATATGTCAAGAAGACTTCAATTTAAAATAAAAGTAAAAATAAAGAAAAACATGGGTAAAAATTGACTTATCATAGCCAAACTCTGATATCTATTTGCTTGTTCACTTGTATTTCCTGATACTGTCTATGAAGGATCTGAAATGCTAGCACACCTTCAAGTAATAAATTAGTTTGTCACAATCTCATGAATGCTGGCGGAAGCAGTTAAGACTCCTGAGTCAGAGGCACAGAAGTTCCTTAAGAAATAGGAGTAGCCAGCATATCAGCATTTTCTGCTGCAGTTGCCTGAGTCCCAACTCTCACCGAGCAACCTGAATAGCAGCAGGTGACACCTGCACACACAGTGACACAGGAAAGGAGCCCTGAGGTTTTGGAATCTGAGTCTCTGTAATGGGCAGTACGCATGCCTACGCCTTTGCGCTAAAGGGAGAAGGCAGCTCTTAACTTCCAAGGCTACAAGCAAGGCCGTACGCTGCTCTGGAGTCACTGCATCCTCCAGTGCTGCCCACTACAGAAGTGACCGTGGAAACACAGACTGGAGCAAAGGCAACCAAAGCTGCTGTTCACAAACATACAGAAGAGCAAGAGACCACGGAGAACTGTCTCCAAACCCACGTTTCCAAGCTGATTTAAGGATAGTAAGTTTAACCAAAGAAAATTGATAAACAAAATGCACTTACAAAATATAAACTACACAAAGCAGAAAGATACAAATATGCTGAACTAAGAAAATTAACAAAATTGCTATGACAGAGA
Organism: Smutsia gigantea; assembly: GCA_032199065.1. Lineage (NCBI taxonomy): Eukaryota > Metazoa > Chordata > Mammalia > Pholidota > Manidae > Smutsia > Smutsia gigantea. The sequence goes on along the minus strand of JAVSCE010005932.1, from coordinate 30,002 downwards.
ATCACCTCTAATGTCAGCTCCAATCAACAAATAAAGCTGCCAGTTGTGCACGGCTCTGAGGTTCAGTCTGGACACCAACAGAAGCCTCCAAAGTGCAGGAAGAAGAGGTAGAACGCAGGTGCACAGGCAGGGGACCTCTGGCAAAATGTCCAAGTGCACACAGAGCGCACCAACACATGAATATTCCCATACACTATACACATACAAATAAACTGTATGCTCTGCAAGACCATTTTATTTATAAGAGACAGAGAGAAGGATGAATGGGAATCTTTAAGCTGGAGGGCAGAATATTCCTGCACATAAGACAACACGAAGCCATGGATAGTTTTAAGGAAGCAGGTCATACAGATCTCCCTGAGGCACATACCCATCTATCTTAAAAGCAATTGCTTCCCAATTCCCATCTCACAACTGCCCTTCTACTTTACAACATGAAACAATTTGTCCAACTCACACTACCTATTATAGTGAAAATGCTAAATAGGTTTTGTTAAAAACACTGCCTTTTCCATCAGCAAAGAGGGCAGAGTCAGAGAGATGGGATGAGTGTTTTATCAATGAGAACTGGCTTTGCCAATTAATTTATTTGGTAGTTATTTCCCACAATTTGAGTAAGTTAAATTCACAGTCTTAAGTTTTGATGAAAACGTATTTAAAGCACAAAGTGGAACTCTAGTGAAAAATACCGTCTCATGACATATTGAGAAGACAACATCCCAATTTCCCCAATATTTACCAACTCAAACAAGGTGCCTCAAGGTAAAAAGTAACCAATTATGATCAATAATCATTTCCATATGACTTGTCAAGACCATTTTGGATATGTTCCTAGGATCTGAGAAAATGAATGATGATTAGATAACAAATTATTTTCCAACTCAGGTGGAATCCAATTCTTTGCTTTTAACAAAATTAAAAGAGGTCATAATTTAATCATCAGTTAAAGAACAAAATGTTTTTTAGTATGTTATTTGGTGAATTTAAACACTTGCAAGATTTTTTAAATCAATTTTGTACTGTTAATAATGATTGAAATTTCCTTTAGAATGATTTAAACACTGGAAATCTTACAATCATAAGAAATCAAAGCTTTCCTTTATAGCTGTTTGTTGCAAATAAGTATCAAATAATGATCAATAAGAGTCCCAAATATAAAAACATATTACATGAGGGGAATAAAAAATATGGGAAAGTAGACAAATTATGACCACTGGAAGGAACAAAAATGGAACAAAAAAAGTTGATTTTTTTTTTATGATAGAAGAGTGTCAACTCATTATGTTTTTTAGGTGTCATCTGTATTGATACGTGATTTATGTAACATTCACATTTTTGAACTACACAGTAATTCTTAGTATACTGACAAAGTTGTGTCGCCATCAACACTATCTAAATTCAGATCATTTTCATTCTTAGTATACTGATAAAGTTGTGTCCCCATCAACACTATCTAAATTCAGATCATTTTCATCACCCCAAAAGACACCCCATATCCATTAGCAGTCACTTCCACATCTCCTGTCCCCACTACCCTTCTCCTGGCAACCATTACTCTACATTTTATTTATATGGATTTGCCTCTGAAGAACACTTCATATAAATAGTCACATAAAATGTGGCCTTTTATGAAAGGCTTTCTTTTGCTTAGCATGTTTTTCAGGTTCATCCGTATTGTAGAATGAGTCAGTATTTAATTTTATTGACAAATAACATTCCACTGTATGAATATACCAAATTCTGTTTATCCTTTCAGAAGTGGATGGATATTTGGACAGTCCCCACATTTGGGTTATTATGAATAATGTTGCTATAAATGTTTGTGTCCAAGTTATGTTTTCATTCCTCCTAAGTATATAATTCAGGAGTGGGATTGCTCAGTCATATGGTGACTATATTTAATCACTTGAGCAACTGTCAGAATGTTTTCTGAAATGGCCACACCAGTTTACACTTCCACTAGAAGGGTATAGAGTCTCAAATTTCCTACATCCTCACCAACATTTATCTGTCCTTTTTATTTTAGCCATCCTAGTGGTTGTGAATTGGTATCTTGTAGTTTTGCTTTACATTTCCCTGAAGACTAATGAGATTCAGCATCTTTTCATGTGCTTATTGGACATTTCTGTACATAGTCTTTGAAGAAAAGCCTATTCACATCCTTTGCTCTTTTCTTGCTGAGTTATTTGTCCTTTTATTATTGAGTTGTAAATGTTCATTACATATTCTGGACACAGGCTCCTTATCAGATACATACTTTGTGAATATTTTCTCCCCTTCTATGGGTAGTCTTCCACCTTGTTGATTGTGTTCTTTGAAGCACAAAAATGTTTTAATGTTAAGATCCAGTTTACTTTTTTCTTTTCCTGCTTGTACTTTTGGTATCTTATGTAACAAATTATTGTCTAATCCAAGGTCACAAAGATTTACTCTTATGTTTCCTGAGAGTTTGACTGTTTTGACCAATTCTGCGTTAATTTTTGTACAGGGTAGGAAATACAGACCTAACTTCATTCTTTTCCATGTGGCTATTTAGTTGTCCCAGCACCATTTTTTGAGAAGGCTATTCTTTCCCCTACTGAATAGTTTTGGCATTCCTGACAAAAACCAAGCTGGCCATACATATAAGTGTTTACTTATGAACGCTCAGTTCTATTGCATTGACCTAGACGTCTGGTTTGATGCCAGTATAACAATACTTCATTCTTAAAGCTTTGTGGCAAGTTGTTTTTGCATTTACACTTCAATTATGCTTAAAAAAACACATAAAATATTTACCAACTTAACCATGTTTAAGTGTACAATTAAGTAGTATTAAGTATATTCACACTGTTGTGAAATAAGATTTCCAGAACTTTTTCATCCTACAAATCTTAACCTCGATGCCCCATTAAAAAAGTTTCTCTTTATCCCTATCACCAGGCCTCTAGCAACCATCATCCTATATTCTGTTTCTATGAAGCTGACTGCTTTAGATACCTCATACAAATGGAGTCATATTTTCTTTTCTTTTTAAACAAGTTTCAGATGTACACCTTTGTAATTCAGTATTTATATACACTACAAAGTGACACATCACAAATCTAGTTACCATCCATCACCATATAGTTGATCCATTTAACCCATTTCATCCAACCCCTAAGCTTTTTTCCCCTCTGGTAACTGCTGGTCTATCTTCTGTGTTTGAATTAGTTTTTATTTTATTTTGTTTATTATCTGAGATTACACATATGAAAGAAATCACATGGTAACTTTCTTTCTATCTGACTTATTTAATTAGCATAATACACTCACATTGTCGCAAATGGCCAGATTACATTTTTTATGGCTGAGTAGTATTCCACTGTATAAATATCCATTCATCTATTGATAGACATTTAGATTGTTTCCATATACCAGCCATTGTAAATAATGGTGCAATAAATATAGGGATGCATAAATCTTTATGGATTGTTGTTTTGTATTTTAGGATAAATACACAGTTATGGAATAGCTGGGTTACATGGTAGTTCTTAAGTTTTTGAAAAATCAAACTGTTTTCTATAGCAGCTTCACCAATTTATAGTCCCACCAACAGTGAACAAGGGTTCCTTTTCTCCACATCTTCTCCAACGCTTGTTATTTATCTTTTTTGAAAACAGTCATGCTAAAAGGTGTTAACCTCATTATGGCATTAATTTGCAATATACTAATAATTAGAGATGCTGAGCATCTTTTCAGGAGGCTGTTGGCTATCTCCTTGTATTCTTTAGAGAAATGTCTATTCAAATCTGTCCATTTTTAAATTGGATTGTTTTTCTATTGAGTTGTATGAGTTCTTTATATATTTTGAATATTGAACACCTTTTCAGATATATTATTTTCAAATATTTTCTTCCAGTAAGTATATCACCATTTCGTTTTGATGATGGATTCCTTTGCTGTGCAGAAGCTTTTTAGTTTGATGTCACCCCACATGTTTATTTTTGTTTTTCTTCCCTTGTCTTTATAGAGCCAGACTCACAAAGACATCACTAAGGCTCATGTTAAGGGGTTTACTGCTTACATTTTCTTATAGGAATGTTATAGTCTTTTCAAGTCTTGCATCCAAATCTTTACCTCATTTGAGTTTATTTTTGTGTATAGTGTATGATAGTGGTCTAATTTCATTCTTTTCATGTGGCTGTGCAGTTTTCCCAGTACCATTTATCCTTTCTCCATTTTATGTTCTTGGCTCTTTTGTCATAGGTTAATTGTCCATACATGTGCGGGTTTATTTCTGCGCTCTCAATTCTGTTCTATTGATCTGTGTATCTGTTTTATACCAATATCATACTGTTTTGATTACTGTAGTTCTGTATTATAGTTTGAAATCAGCACTCATGATACTGACAGCTTTGTTTTTCTTTCTCAAGACTGCACTGGCTGTTGGGGATCTTTTGTGGTTCCACACAAATTTTAGAATTATTCTAGTTCTGTGAAGTATGCCATTGGAATTTTGATAGATGTTGCAGTGAACCTATAGATTGTTTTCAGTAGTATGGACATTTTAACAACATTAATTCTTCAAATCTACAAGCATGGAATATCTTCCCATTTATTTGTGTCTTCTTCAATTTGTTTCATCAGTATCTTGTAGTTTTCAGTATACAGATCTTTCACTTCCTTAGCTATATTTATTTCCAGGTATTATTCTTGTTGATGCAATTGTAAATGAGATTGCCTTCTTAATTTCCTTTCTGATATTTTATTATGAGTGCATATAAATGTCACAGATTTCTTTATATCCTTTGACTTTTTGTATCCTGCAACTTAATTGAATTCATTCATTAGTTCTTTTTTTGGCAGACTCTTCAGGTTTTCCTACATGCAGTATCAAGTTATTTGCAAACAGTGACAATTTTGTGTCTTCTTTCACAGTTTGGATGCCTTTTCTGTTCTTGTCTAACTACTGTGCCCAGAACTCTCAGTACTTTGTTGAATAAAAGTGGTAAGAGTGGGCATCCTTGTCTTATTCATTGTCTTAGAGGAAAATCTTTCAGCTTTTCACTGTTGAGTATGTTAGATATAGGATTGTCATACAAGGCCTTTATCATGTTTAGGTACATTCCCTGTATATCCAATTTGTTAAATTTTTACCACAAATGGATGCTGAATTTTATAAAAATCTTTTCTGCATCTATTAAGATGATTGTATGATTCTTACCTTTTGACAATAGGATGTACATTGCTGAATGATTTGCAGATGTTGAACCATCTATGTATTCCTAAAGTAAATCCCACTTGATCATGGTGTATAATCCTTTTAATGTATTGTTGGATTGTTTGGTAAAACTTTGAGGATTTTTGCATCTAGTTGTCCTTGTCTGGTTTTGGTTTCAGGGTAACACTGGCATTGTAAAAAGTATTTAGAAGCTTTCCCTCCTCTTCAATTATTTGGGAAAGCTCGAGAAGGACCGGTATTAAATAAATAATCCTTGAATGTCTGGTAGAATTCGCCAATGAAGCTGTCTTTCTGGGAATTTTATTTGTTGGAAGGTTTTGGGTTACTGATTCATATTTCTTACTGGTAATCAGTCTATTCAGATTTTCTATTTCTTCACAGTTCAATCTTGAAAGATTGTATGTTGTTAGGAATTCACCCATTTCTTCTAGGTTGTCCAGGTCACTGGCATATAATTGTTTGTAGTAGTCTCTTTATGACCCCTTGAATTTCTGTGGTATCAACTGTAACTTCTCTTTCATTCCTGATTTCATTTATTTGAGTCCTCTCTCTTTTTCTTGGTTAGTCTAGCTAGGAGTTTATCAATTTTGTTTAACTTTTCAATGAATCACCTTTTAGTTTCATTGATCTTTTCTATTGACTTCTTAGTCTCTAATTCATTTACTCCTGCTCTGTATTATTTCCTTCTTTCTGCAAATTTTGGCCTTTGTTCTCTTCTTCTGGTTCCTTTAGTTATAAAGTTAGGTTATCTGAAATTCTCCTAGTTTCCTGAGGTAGGTTTCTATTGCTTTAAACATCCCTCTTGGAACCATTTTTGCTGCATCCCAAAGCAGGTAGGTTGCGTTTCTGTTTTTATTTGTCTCTAGTTATGTTTTTTTTCCATGGCCCATTGGTTGTTCAGCAACATGTTGATCTCCACATGTCTGTGGTTTTTCTCCATTTTCTTCTGTGATTAACTCCTAGTTTCTTACCATAGTGGTTGGAAAAGATGCTTGATATGACTTTGATCTTCTTAAATTTGAAACTGGTTTGTGGTAACATGTTATTTATCCTGGAGAATGTTCCATGTGTCTTGAGAAGAATGTGTATTCTGCTGCTTTTGGATGCAATGTTCTGTGTATATCAAGTCCATCTGGTCTAACATGTCATTTAAGACCGATGCTTCCTTACTGATTTCTCGTCTCAATGATCTATCTATTGAGGAAAGTGGGTGGGGTATTAGTGTCCTACTATTACTGTATTGCTTTCAATTCTCCCTTTATGTCTGTTGATATTGCTTTACGTATTTTGGTGCTCCACTGTTGGGTGTTATATCTTCTTGTTGGATTGACTGACTCACCCTTATCATTATGTAATGCCTTCTTTATCTTTTATCACAGTCTTTGTAATAACATCTATTTCATCTGTTATGAGTACAGCTACTCCAATTGCCTTTTCATTTCCATTTGCATGGAGTATTTTTTCCACCCCTTCAGTTCCGGTCTGCATGTGTCCTTATTTTGGAAGTTAGTCTCTGTAGGCAGCATATAGACAGATCTTGTTTTCCAATCCATTCACCCCTCTGTCTTTTAATTGGTGAATCTAGTGAATTCTAAACATCTAAAGTAACTGTTATTAAGTATATACTTATTGCAATTTTCTTAATTGTTTCCTGGCTGTTTGGTGTTCCTCTCCGTTCCTTTGTTTTTCTGTTTCTCTCTTCCCTTGTGGTTTGATGTCTTTCTTTAGTGCCATGTTTAGATTTCTTTCTCATTTTCTTTGTATATTTACCATAAGTTTTTCCCTTGTAGTTTCTGTGAAACATACAATACATCCTATGTAAACAGCAGTCCGTTTTAAGTTGAAAAAAACTTAATTTTGAACACATTCCAAAGCTTTACCTTTTTACTACTCCAATTTTCTTTTCTTTTTATTTTTTTCCCTTAACTATTGTAATTATTTTAATTTTATTCAATTTTCCTACTTTGATCTTTTAACCTTCATGTTTGCTCTATAAGTAACTAATCCACTACCTTTCTTAAAAATGTATCTTTTCTGGTGAGATTTTTACTTTCAAATGTTTTCTTATTACTAATGAGTGCCATTTCTTTTAGGCTTAAATAAATCTCTTTAATATTTCTTATAGGGCTATTTCATGGTGATGAACTTCTTTAGCTTCTGCTCATCTGGAAAGCTCCTAATCTCTCCTCTAATTCTGAATGATAACCTTGCTGGGTAGAAAGTTCTTTGTTGGAAGTTTTTTTCTTTTCAGCACTTGGAATATGTCATGCCACTTCTTTCTGGCCTGTATAGTTTCTGCTGAAAAATCTGCTGACAGCCTTAAGGGTTTCCTTGGTACGTAACAAGCTGTTTTTCTCAGGTGCTTTTAGGATTTTCTTTCTAATTTTTACCATGTTAATTACAAAATGTCTTGGTGTGGATCTCTTTCGGTTCATTTTATTTGAAATTCTGGTCTTCTTAGACCTGAATATCTGATTTCTTCTCCAGATTAGGTAAGTTTCCAGTCATTATTTATTCAAATATTTTTTTTCTGGCCCTTTTCTCTCTCCTCCTTCTGAGATGCCTATAATGCAAATTTTATTCCACTGACGTCCTGATGATCCTTTAAGGAATCTACACTCTTTCTTTTTCTGCTGTGTTTTGGTGAGTTCCATGGCTGTCTCTGGCTCACTGAGTCTTTCTACTTCTTCAAGTTGCTAGAACTCCTCTAATGTATTTTTCAGTGCAGTTATGACTTCTGTTTGGCACTTGCTTATATTCTTTCACTTTGTTGAAATTTTCATTGTGTTCATCCATTCTTTTCCTGAATTTGGTGAGCATCTTCATGATTATTACTCTGAACTGTTTATCAGGTAGTTTTCTTCCCTCTATTTCCTTTAGTTCTCTTCCTGAGGCTTTGTCTTGTTCTTTCATTTGGAACATATTCTTGTCTCATTTTGCCCAATTCTCTACATTTTTTCCTACATATTAGATAAGTCAGCCATCTCTCCTAGTCTTGAAGGAGTGGCCTTGTGTGGGAGATGGCCTCAGGGGCTATCTCCCTGGTCACAGAGCTAGGCACTCAATGGGTGTCTCCCATGTGGGCTGTGTGTGGCAGGGCCTCAGCCAGGATGCACTGGGGGATGGAGCTGGCACTCAGTCCAGCTGCAAGATGTGGCTGCAATGTCCACATCATATTAGTGGGTGGGGTTGGACCCAGTGTTTCTTTTCATGACTGGCTTATTTCACTTGATACAATATCCTGAAAGTTCATCCATGTTGTAGCATCTGTCAGAATTTCCCTGTTTTTTAAGGCTGAGAAATATTTCATTCCATTATATACTACATTTTTGCTTAACCATTCACCCATTCATGGAGATTTGGGTTGCTCCACTTGGCTATTGTGAATAGTGCTATGAAGATGGGCTTGCAAATATCACTTTGATATCCTGCTTTCAATTGTTTTGGAAATATATCCATACATGTGATAGCTGTGTCATTTTTCTAATGGTTTTTAATGATTTTCTAATTTTCTGAAGATCCTAAATACTATTTTCCTAAGGGTGCACCACTTTACAACCCCACTGTGTACAAGAGTCCCAATTTCTCCAAATACTCAATGTTTGTTTTTGTTTTACAGGCAGCCATCCTAATGGGTGTGAGATGGTATCTCATTGTAGTTCTTCTCATTGTCATGTCTCTGATAATTAGTGACTTTGAGCATCTTTTCATGTGCTGGTTGGTTACTTTATATTATCATCAAACATATTATTCTCTGAAAAAAATGTCTATTCAAGTCTTTTGCCAACTCATTACATCATTTTTTTCTGTTCTGTAATTCTGTCTTTGTGTCTGTGCATTAGGTAAGTAAGCTACCTCTCCCAGTCTTGAAGGAGCAGCCTTATGTGGAAGATATAGGAGTTCTCTGTAGAATTACAGGAATGCATTGCATATTCTGATATAAACTATGCAACAGATAAATGGCTTGCAAATATGTTCTCCCATTCCATAGGCAGCCATTGCACTCTGTTGACTGTGTCCTTTCATGTACAAAGTTTTTAAGTTTGTTGTAATATGTCTATACTTTCAGGCTAGTGCCATATTGGTTTGATTACTACAGCTTTGTAGTATACTTTGTAATCTGGAAATGTAATGCATCTGGACTTTTCTTCTTTCTCAAGATTGCTTTGGCTACTTGGAGTGGCTGCATAGAAATTTAGTATTATTTCTTCTACTTGTTTAAAAAAACAGCCATTGAAATTTTGATAGGAAATGCACTGAATCTATAGGGTAGTATGCTTATTTTAACAATATTAATTCCTCCAATCATGAACATGGTAGGTACATTTTGCCATATATTTGTATGTTCAATTTCTTTCATCAATGTATTTTAATTTTCAGTGTATAGATTTTTCACAACCTGATTAAATTTATTCCTAAGTATTTTACTGGTTTTGATGCTATCATGACTGGGATCTTTTATTTCCTTTTCAGAAGTTTGTTTTTGGTGTATAGAAACATTATAGATTTTTGTATACTGACTTTGTATCCTGAATCTTTAATCAACTGCTTCATTAGTTCTGTCAGTCTTTTAGTGGAGTCTTTAAGGTTTTCTACATTTAAGATCATGTCATTTACAAATAGAGACAGTATTATTTCTTCCTTCCTGATTTGGATGCTTTTTATTTCTTTTCCTTGCTTGATTGCTCTGGCTAGGACTTCCATTATGAAGTTGAGTAATAATGGTGAGAACAGAAACCTTTGTCTTGTTACTGATTTAAGAAGAAAAGTCTTCAACATTTTACCACTGAGTATGATGTTATCTGTGGGTTTGTCATATGCGGCCCCTGTTATGTTGAGGTATACTTCTACACCCAATTTATTAATGTTTTTTATCATGAAAGGATATTGAATTGTGTCAAATGGTTTTTCTGCATCTACTGAGATGACTATATGATTTCTATCTTTCATTCTATTAGTGTAATGAATCACATTTATTGATTTGTGTATGTTCAAATATCCTTGCCTCCTAGAGATGAATCCCATTTTATCATGTTATATGATCCTCTTAATGTGCTTGTGAATTTAGTTTGCTAGTATTTTGTTAAGGATTTGTCCATTTATAGTCACTAGTGGCCTGCAATTTTCTTCTCTTGAAGTGTCCTTATATGGCTTTAGCTTTGGTATCAGGGTAATGCTGGCTCCATAAAATGAAGTTGGGTTTTCTTATTTTTTTCTTCAATTTTTTTGGAAGAGTTTGAGAAGGACTGATGTCAATTCTTCTTTAAATATTAGAATTCACAAGTGAAACCACTGGGTGCTGGGCTTATGGTTGGGAGGTTTTTTATACTGACTCAATCCCTTTACTCATTGATCTGGTCAGGTGAGGTTTTCCATTTCTTTGATTTGGTATTGGTAGGCTTGAATTTACCTAGGAACTTATCCATTTCTTCTAGATTGTCCAATATATAAGGATATAATTATTAACAGTAGTCTTTCATGGTTCTTTGTATTTCTGTAGTATCTGTTGTAATGTTTCCTTTTTCATTTATAATTTTGAGTCCTTTCTTATTTTCTTGCTTAGTCTAGCTAAAGACCTGTCAATTTTGTTTATTCAAAGAACCAACTCTTAGTTTTGCTAATCTTTTCTGTTTTCCTATTTTCTATACCATTTATTTCTAGTCTTATCTTTGCTCTAATCTTGTTTCCTTCATTCTGCTAACTTTGGGCTTAGTTCTTCTTCTTTTGTTCCTTGGGGTGTAATATTGGGTTGCTTATTTGCAATCCTTCTTTCTTGATGTATATGCTTATAGCTTTAGTTTCCTTTTAGAACTGCTTTTGCTACATCTCCTAAGTTGTGGTATGTTGTTTTTCCATTTTCAATTGTCTCAAGATAATTTTTCATTTTTCTTCTGATTTCTTCTTTATCCACTGGTTGATCATGAGGTGTGTTAATTTCCAAATATTTGTGAATCTTCCATCTTTCTGTTATTAATTTATCTTATATGTTTGTAGTCAGAAAAGATATTTGAATAATTTTTATCATTGTTAATTTGGTAAGACTTGTTTTGTGACCTAACATGTAACCTACCCTAAGAAATGTTCCATATGTGCATGAAAATAAAGTGTATTCTGTTGATATTGAATGGACTACTCTGTATATGTCTGTTAGGTCCGTCTGGCCTATAGTACTGTTCAAATCCACTGTTTCCTTTTTGATTCTCTGTTTGAATGATTTCTCCACTGATGAGACTGGAGTAGAAAAGTCACCAACTATTATTGTTTTGCTGTTTATTGTTCCTTTTAGTTTTGTTAGTATTTCCTTTATATATTAAGGTTCTCTAATATTGGTTGCATGATCTCCCTTCCATTTGTCAGATTTATCCATGTATATCAGGACTATGTTATTAAGTGCCTATATTGATTAGACTTGTTATGTCCTCTTGGTAGATACTCTTTCCTCATTATAAAATGTCTTTCTTTGTCTCTAGTAACTTTGATCTTAACACATATTTTGTTAATAGTAATCCAGCCACTCTAGCTCTCTATTAGTTATTGTTTACAAGTTACTTCTTTTACCACTCTTTTAACTTTCAAACTATTTGTCTCTCAATCTAAAATGTATCTCTTGTAGATAGCATATAATTGTATGTTTTTCATCCATTCTTCTTATCTTTTGAGTCCAATGTCTGGCTTTCCTCAGGATAGTATTTATTGACTATCTTTTACTGCATATGGGCCATACTTTCCTATCTCTTCTAATAATTATTTGTTGAAAACTATATTTTAAATAAGATTGCAACTCTGTAAATTAGATTCCTCTACCACCCCAGATGTTTGTTTTTATTGTATTGTTTAGTACCTTTTCAGGAACTAATACTATAAAGTCTACATTCTTGGTTGTGTGTGGCCACTGAAGTCTCCGATTGGTTAGCTCAGTAGTCAGCTTACTTTAGACAGAGATTTCCTTAATGCCTTGAACCAATAAGTATTCCAACCTTTGCCATGGAATTGTATGTGCATGTTGAGGCGTACCTTCAATGCTCCAGGACAGAGTTTACAAATCTGACTTAGACATCATTTTCTGCTTGTGCAGACTCTTAAGGTCAGTCAGAGGTGAGAACTTAGGGCCTTGTCAGGACTTTCCTCAGCATGTGGACATAGATTTCCAAGAATATGTCAGAGCATACCAAAGCCCCCTTCCTATGTCTTAGGTCCTAGTATTTCCTTTTAAGCTTACTGGTCAGCCTCTTTACCCCAACTGTTACCACCACCTCAGGCATCAGGAATGTTGAACAGCTGCCACACGTTCTGGGGAAAAGGCTGTTTCCACTGAATAAGCAGAGTCAGATTGAAGAAAGATAAACCCTGCAAGTAAGCATTTTTCACGGAGCTGTCAGACAAATCAAATAAAGGTAATTCCCTGGCAATGGGGCTTTTCGGACAGCTCTGAACTGCCCACTTCAGTGGATGTTAGGCTTCTTGTTTTCATACCTTCGGTGATTGTGAGGCTATTGGTTTTCAAGATTACTGTAGAGCTGAGGAGACAGAATGGTAATAGAACAAGTGAAAACACTACAAAAGTTACTGTTCTTCTGAGTATTCAGCTGTTTTTTTCTTCAAAAAACACTCTTTAGATTGTAGCAAGCCTTTGGTTAATTTTCAGAGTTCTGAAAATGTTTATTTTAACCAATTTTTGCCAGTGTTCCTACTGTTTCTTTGAGACGCAGACTTTCAGAAATATTTACTGTCATGTGGAAATGGTTCTCCCCTCACTCTTATCTTTAGACTCTAAAGACAACTTTTTAATATCAACGTTAACATCCACATCAAAACGATCTTTTTATATGATTTAATTACTTTAGTTTATAATTTAAAAACTTAGATGACAACTGTAACCTGTAAGAGAAAATACCAGTTTTTTTCAAAATTCTTCTGGAATATTCATGAGCAATATATTTAGAGGTCCTAGAGTCAAAAATGCTTCTTTATAACACTATGAATTTCCATTATAATATATAAATAAAACTTTCATCATTGAATCAACAACTGTTATGCTTTAAAACGTTAAAAAAATAGTAAAGTCTATGGATTATTTTGATTCTTAAAATCACCCTTCACTCTAAATGCAGGTTTATTTACTTGCATATTGGGCATAGCATTTTGTGTACTTCACAGTGACCATACCAATGCCTACATTAGTATAAAGACACCAAATTTACTCAGACGTTAAAATAGCAACTAGGAAAATAGTTACGTAAATTCAGACCAATAAAAACAATTCAAACCCTTTTGATCCTCGGCATTAGTGCCATCACCCAATAGGCTATGACTCAATTTATATGACCAAATCAAGGAATAAAGATAACCAAAATATATGGCTACACATGGGTCAAAGGTGTCCAAAAACTTCCTGAGAACTTGACTGTTCTATTTACACCTGCCATTTATTGTTCTCCCCTAACTCACAGGTAATTCTTTCAAGTAATATTTAGGAGGAAAAGCAAAGGATCAGAAGAGTCCACTTTGCATCTTACCATCATAATTGCTCAAACCCTCCCTGAGTTTTTTTTTCATTTTGGGGGGGGTATTATTAATGTATAATTACATGAGCAACATTATGGTCACTAGACTGCCCCTATTATCAAGTTCCCACCACATACCCCATTACAGTCACTGTCCATCAGCATAAGATGCTATAGAATCACAACTTGTCTTCTCTGTGTTATACTGCCTACACCGTGTACACCACCCCCCACATTATGTGTGCTAGTCATAATGCTGCTTTTTTCTCCTTATCCGTCCCTTCCCACCGATCTACCCCAGTCCCTTTTCCTTTGGTAATTGTTAGTGCATTCTTGGGATCTGTGAGTCTGCTGTTGTTTTGTTCTTTCAGTTTTTTCTTTGTTCTTATACTCCACAGATGAGTGAAATCATTTGATACTTGTCTTCCTCTGCCTTATTTCAGTGAGAATAATACCCTCTAGCTCCATCCATGTTCTTGCAAATGGTAGGAATTGTTTTCTTCTTATGGCTGAAGAATATTCCACTGTGTATACGTACCATGTCTTCTTTATCCATTCATCTACTGATGGACACTTAGGTTGCTTCCATTTCTTGGCTATTGTAAATAGTGCTGCGATAAACATAGGGGTGCATCTGTCTTTTTCAAACTGGGCTCCTGTATTCTTAGGGTAAATTCCAAGGAGTGGAATTCCTGGGTCAACGGTATTTCTATTTTGAGTTTTTTAAGGAACTTCCATAGTGCTTTCCACAACGGTTGAACTATTTTACATTCCCATCAGCACTGCAGGAGGGTTCCCCTTTCTCCACATCCTCGCCAACATTTGTTGTTTGTCTTTTGGATATTGGTCATCCTAACTGGTTTGAGGTGATATCTCATTGTGGTTTTAATTTGCATTTCTCTGATGATTAGTGATGTGGAGCATCTTTTCATGTGCCTGTTGGCCATCTGAATTTCTTCTTTGGAGAACTGTCTATTCAGATCCTCTGCCCATTTTTTATTGGCTTATTTGCTTTTTGTTTGTTGAGGTGCATGAGCTCTTTATACAATTTGTAGGTCAACCCCTTATCGGATATGTCATTTATGAATATATTCTCCCATACTGTAGAATGTCTTTTTGTTCTACTGATGGTGTCCTTTGCTGTACAGAGCTTTTTAGTTTGATATAGTCCCACTTATTCATTTTTGCTTTCGTTTCCCTTGCCCAGGGAGATATGTTCACGAAGAAGTTGCTCATGTTTATGTCCAAGAGATTTTTGCCTATGTTTTTTTCTAAAAGTTTTATGGTTACATGACTTACATTCAGATCTTTGATCCATTTTGAGTTTACTTTTGTGTATGGAGTTAGACAATAATCCAGTTTCATTCTCTTATATGTAGCTGTCCAGTTTTGCCAACACCAGCTGTTGAAGAAGCTGTCATTTCCCCATTGTATATCCATGCCTCCTTTATCGCATATTAACTGACCATATATGGTTGGGTTTATATGAGGGCTCTCTATTCTGTTCCATTGGTCTATACGTCTGTTCTTGTGCCAGTAACAAATTGTCTTGAATACTGTGGTTTGCAGTAGAGCTTGAAGTTGGGGAGCATAATCCCCCACTTTATTCTTCATCCGCAGGATTGCTTTGGCTATCCGGGGTCTTTTTTGGTTCCATATGAATTTTAGAACTATTTGCTCTAGTTCATTGAAGAATGCTGTTGGTATTTTGATAGGAATTGCATTGAATCTGTAGATTGCTTTAGGCAGGATGGCCTTTTGACAGTATTAATTCTTCCTATCCATGAGCACGGGATGTGTTTCCATTTATTTGTTTCTTCATTAATTTCTCTCATGGGTGTCTTGTAAAGTTTTCAGAGTATAAGTCTTTCACTTCCTTCATTATGTTTATTCCGAGGTATTTTATTCTTTTTGATTCAATTGTGAATGGAACTGTTTTCCTGATTCCTCTTTCTGCTAGTTCATCGTTAGTGTATAGGAATGCCACAGATTTCTGTGTATTAATTTTGTATCCCGCAACTTTACTGAATTCAGATATTAGATCTATAGTTTCGGAGTAGATTCTTTAGGGTTTTTTATGTACAATATCATGTCATCTGCAAACAGAGACAGTTTGACTTCTTCCTTACCAATCTGGATGCCTTTTTTTTCTTTGTGTTGTCTGACTGCCGTGGCTAAGACCTACTGAACTATGTTGAATAAAAGTGGGGAGAGTGGGCATCCTTGTCTTGTTCCTGATCTTAAAGGAAAAGCTTTCAGCTTCTCACTGTTAAGTATAATGTTGGCTGAGGGTTGTCGTATATGGTCTTTATTGTGTTGAGGTATGTGCCCTCTATACCCATTTTGTTGAGAGTTTTAATCACGAATGGATGTTGAATTTTGTCGAATGCTTTTTCAGCATCTATGGAGATGATCATGTGATTTTTGTCCTTCTTTTTGTTGATGTGGTGGATGATGTTGATGGATTTTCGAGTGTTGTACCATCCTTGCATCCTTGGGATGAATCCCACTTGATCATGATGGATGATCTTTTTAATGTATTTTTCAATTCGGTTTGCTAATATTTTGTGGAGTATTTTTGCATCTATGTTCATCAGGGATATTGGTCTGTAATTTTCTTTATAATATGGTGCCTTTGCCTGGTTTTGGTATTAGAGTGATGCTCGCCTCATAGAATGAGTTTGGGAGTATTCCCTCCTCTTCTACTTTTTGGAAAACTTTAATGAGGATGGGTATTAGGTCTTCACTAAATGTTTGATAAAATTCAGCAGTGAAACCATCTGGTTCAGGTGTTTTGTTCTTAGTTTTTGATTACCAATTCAATTTCCTTGCTGGTAATTAGTCTATTCAGATTTTGTTTCTTCCTGAGTCAGCCTTGGAAGGTTGTATTCTTCTAGAAAGTTGTCCATTTCTTCTAGGTTATCCAGTTTGTTACCATAGAATTGTTCATAGTATTCTCTCATAATACTTTGTATTTCTGTGTTGTCTGTAGTGATTTTTCCTTTCTCATTTCTGATTCTGTTTATGTGTGTAGACTCTCTTTTTTTCTTGAAAAGTCTGGCTCGGGGTTTATCTATATTGTTTATCTTCTTGAAGAACCAGCTCCTGCTTTCATTTATTCTTTCTATTGTTTTATTCCTCTCAATTTTATTTATTTCTGCTTTAATCTTTATTACATACCTCCTTCTACTGACTTTGTGCCTCATTTGTTCTTCCTTTTCTAGTTTCATTAATTATGAGTTTAGACTGTTCATTTGGGATTGTTCTTCTTTCCTGAGGTAGGCCTGCATTGCAATATATTTCCCTTTTAGCACGGACTTCACTGCGTTCTATAGATTTTGCGGTGTTGAATTATTGTCATTTGTCTCCATATATTGCTTGATCTCTGTTTTTATTTGGTCTTTTATCCATTGATTATTTAGGAGCATGTTATTAAGCCTCAATGTGTTTGTGGCCTTTCTCATTTTCTTTGAGTAATTTATTTCTAATTTCATGCCTTTGTGATCTGAGAAGCTGGTTGGTACAATTTCAATCTTTTTGAATTTACTGAGGTTCTTTTTGTGACCTAGTATGTGGTCTATTCTTGAAAACGTTCCATGTGCACTTGAGAAGAATGTGTGTCCAGTTGCTTTTGGATGGAATGTTCTGTAGATGTCCGTTAGGTCCATCTGTTCTAATATGTTGTTCAGTGCCTCTGTCTCTTTATTTTCTGTCTGGTTGATCTGTCCTTTGGAGTGAGTGGTGTGTTGAAGTCTGCTAAAATGAATGCATTGCATTCTATTTCCCCCTTTAATTCTGTTAGTATTTGTTTCACATATGTAGGTGTTCCTGTGTTGAGTGCATAGATGTTTCTATAATAGTTATATCCTCTTGTTGGACTGACCCCTTTATCATTATGTACATGTCCTTGTCTCGTTACTTTCTTTGTTTTGAAGTCTATTTTGTCTGATATTAGTACTACAACTCCTGCTTTTTTCTCCTATAAGGTTCATGAAATATCTTTTTCCATCCTTTTACTTTCAGTCTGTGTATGTCTTTGGGATTGAAGTGAGTCTCTTGTAGGCAGCATATAGATGGGTCTTCTTTTTTTATCCATTCAGTGACTCTACATCTTTTGATTGGTGCATTCAGACCATTTACAGTTAGCGTGATTATCGATAGGAATTTACTTATTGCCATTGCAGGCTTTAGATTCGTGGTTACCAAAGGTTCAAGGGTAATTCCCTTACTATCTAATTGTTTATTTCACTTCATGTGCTATTAAAAACACAACCTAAAGGTTCTTTTTTTTTCCTCCATTTTCTTCCTCCTCCATTCTTTCTATGTTATGAATCATACTGTGTACTCTTTGTCTAGCCCTTGGGTGACATATATTTAGCCTTAGGAATACTTCCATCTATAGGAGTCCCTCCAAAATGCACTGTAAAGGTGGTTTGTGGGAGGTAAATTCTTTCACCTTTTGCTTATCTGAAAATTCTTTAATCCCTCCCTCAAATTTAAATGATAACCTTTCTGGGTAGGGTTTTCTTGGTTCAAGGCCCTTCTGCTTCATTGCATTAAGTATATCACTCCACTCCCTTCTGGCCTGAAAGGTTTCTGTTGAGAAGTCTGATAGGTTTTCCTTTGTATGTGATCTTTTTTCTTTCTCTAGCTGCTTTTAAAAGTCTGTCTTTATCCTTGATATTTGCCATTTAAGTCATTATATGTCTTGATGTTGTCTTCCATGGGTCCCTTGTGTTGGGAGATCTGTGCATCTCCATGGCTTGAGAGACTATCTCCTTCCCCAGATTGGGGATGTTTTCAGCAATAACCTCCTCAATGACACTTTCTACACCTTTTTCTCTCTTCTTCTTCTGGTACCCCTATTATACAAACATTGTTCCATTTGGATTTGTCATACAGTTCCCTCAATATTCTTTCATTCTTAGAAATTCTTTTTTCTCTGTGTGTCTTGGCTTCTTTGTATTCCTCTTCTCTAATTTCTATTCCATTTACCATCTCTTCTACATCTAATCTGCTTTTAAATCCCTCCATTGTATGTTTCTTTTCAGATATGGAATTTCTTAATGATTGATCTCCATCTTAAATTTGTTCCTGTGTTCTTGAATATTTTTCTGTACCTTCATAAGCATGTTTATGATTTTTATTTTGAACTCTGTATCAGGAAGATTGGTGAGTTCAGTTTCAATTGGCCCTTTTTCTGGGGTTTGTGAGATTTTGGTCTGAACCATGTTTTTTGACGTTTCATATTTCTGTGTAGTGCCCTCTATTGCCCAGAAGCTCCAGTCTCTGGAGCTGCTCAGCCCCTAGAGTGAGTTTGGGGGTCATTGGGGAGCAGAGCTGGTGCCTGGGAGGAGGAAAGATCTGTTTCCTGATTCCCGTCTGCTGCGCCTGTCTGCAGTATCAGAGCTAGTGGGCCGAGCAGATAGGTGTAAGCCTCTGTGCTTTGCGTATCTAGCTGTTGTAGGCCGGGCTCCCTCTGACTGGCCTGACACCAGCATAGTGACTGCCAGTTTGCAAGCCGGTGCTGTCAGGCCAGGAGGAAGGCACAGCAGGCTGTGAATCACCATGGGGGGCCTCAGAGCTGAGTAGGCAGGCATAGAGATGGAGTGCCTGAAGCAAAGTTTCCAATCTGCTGAGCCGAGTGCACCCGGACAACCTTGTCCCCCTGTCCCTTCTCCTTCAGAGCAAGCTCCGTGCAAACCCCGCCCCTTCAGCAGCCCTCTCACTGCTAGAAAGCCTCTCAGACTGCCTGCCTTTCCCGTGTCCCAGAGCAGATGGGTGTGGATTCCGTCCTCCACAAATGGCCAGAATCTGTTTCTCAAGTGCTCCACCTGTCCCAGCTCCCCATCCTCCAGAGCACCACACAGTGTAGGTTTCTGCTCACAAAGCAGATCTCCAGGGCTAGGTGTTCAGCAGTCCCAGCCTTCCACCATCTCTCCCACTGTTTCTCTTCCTCATGCCAGTGAGCTGGGATGGGGGAAGGGCCTGGGTCCCACCGGATCAAGGCTTTGGTATGTTACCCTTTTTCATGAGGTCTGTATGCAGTCTGGTGCAGCCTTCTTTCTTGTTGCTGTTTTAAGGTTAGTTGTATTAACTATATTTTTGCACTATCTGTGGTTTTGGGAGGAGTTCTCTGCTGTCTCACCTCTCATGCTGCCATCTTGAATCTACCAGACACCTTGAGTTTTTATATCATTTTAATAAGGAAGTAAAAGCAAAATGAAGTGAAGTTTTTGTCAATACTCCTTATAATATCTAGATTTTTATTCCTTTTTAAACCAAATCATGTCAATTATTTTGAAATACCCTTATTCAAACAAATACTGTCCACTGAACAAAGCCAACTCTGATCTTTGACTTTGTATCTCAACAATTCATAGGTTATCAGAGAATCTCGTACATTGTCACAGTTCTATTTTCTTCCCAAATTGATTCATAACTTTGGGGGGAAAAAGGCCTGCTCTCAAATGCTGGCCAGTTGCACACCAAGGCAGTGTTTTCACAGTACTTACTATATTCTGAATTCCTTCCTATTAAAAGAGTAAAGCTTGAAGATTTGAAAGGCTTCCCAATGCATTAGAAGTATATTAAATGCCTCTTAGAAATTCTTTGATGAATTTATCCTCCCTGAAAAACTTAACTCAGATGTTTTTAACATGTTCCCATTTAGAATGTTAAGTAAAAGGATCATCCTCAGCCTTACTCCACTATGTTTGGAGGAAGGAGTAGAGGGTTTCATGAGCTAAAGGCAGAAGTCTGGAAGAGATTAGTTCTGGAAATTTCTATAAAGGACTAGATTGGAAGTATTTTAGACTACACCGGCTATCGGGTCCTTGATAAAACTACTCAACACTGTCATTTTAGTGTGAAGGTGTAAACAAATGGGTGTGGCTGTATTCTAATAAAACTTTACTTACAAAAACAGGCTGTCAGCTGGATTTTGCCTGCAGGTCACACTTTGCCAACTCCTGGTCTAAAAGAAAACAGGAAGGAAGTGGCACAGGTATTGAGGATGACATCATGAGCAAGCACACAAATAGATTAGGCATCCCAATATATTCTGTGCTTTAATTTCAGGTTTCTCCTTTGACAAAGTTATGACATTTTTACCCACTCAGCAGAGAATCAGCTCGCAACCTGAGTGACAATGACAGTACAAGGAGAAAGTTAAGATGTAGAGCTTCATTCTTAAGAGTAACATAGAAACTATACAAGTTAGTGTACAAAATGCAGCATAAGTGTGACCAGGTCTTGCTTTAAGCATGTCTTGCCTGACAACTGGAGGAATGGAATCTTCTACGAAGCTCTGGCCAAGACCTCACCTCGATCAGCCCTGAGGGAGAGCTGCTAGCAGGTGGGCTATCTCACGTACTTTCAGGAAAGTAGCTCACCGTGTATACTCTGATATAGAGGCTGAAGAATTGGGTAAAATAATCCAAAACTGTATCATTTTTAACAGTGTTGAGTCTGGAAGCTTTGTGGAAAACATGCTTTCAGAGAAACTAAAAGCTGTAATGATCCATTGGTAAAATCTGGCTTCGCCAATCTTGGAATATTAAAAACACAGCAGGCATAGCCCTCCCACGTGGCAGTTCCACCACCTGCAACATGTTACAGTAAGTGGTTAAAAAGCATACTACTGATTTGGTAATTACTTCAGCTTCTGTGGCTCTGCTAAAAGCTCTGTTTTGTGCTCTTCACTATCAAATAAGCCAAACTGTGTTGTGCTGCCCTCAGGTGCCCATTTTTTAAAAACGCACGATTAATGGGCAAAGCAGAGTCCTTTTTAAGTTTCTAAACCAGGAAGCTACAGCTGTGACATTGAGGGCTCCGTCACAAACCCCCATCAAAGAGCTAGAGTGAAGGTTAAAATTCACCCTTTAGGGATATCTGAAATTCCACGGGGATTTTTCCTACCACTTGTGTAATACACTGCCACAGGAAAGGAACTGGACATGGCATAAAGAAAAAAATACACAATTGAAAATAATGTTGCAACACAGTGGTTCTCAAAGTATGGTCCAAGGATCCTGTTCAGGGTGTCCCTGACCTCATGCCTATTTCTATAATAATACTAGAAATGTTCTTTCACTCTCTTTCTCTCACAA
Source organism: Smutsia gigantea (assembly GCA_032199065.1). NCBI lineage: Eukaryota > Metazoa > Chordata > Mammalia > Pholidota > Manidae > Smutsia > Smutsia gigantea. Next base: position 8,184 of record JAVSCE010005932.1, on the reverse strand, counting down.
GTTATGGTGGAGTTTTCTAGAAGCTACAAGGCTTGTGATATACTGCAACAGAATGAATACAGAAGCAGAGAATCTAGCTAACTATCTTCTGTTAAGCCAAATATGAAAGAGATTTGCAAAAAAAATCAAATAGTATTCTTTCAACTAAATTTTTTTGTTTTTCTAAATATAATTAGTTCATTAAAAATATGTTATTCATTTAATGATTCATGTTAATTAATGCTACCTTAAAACAATTTAATACATATTTTTAAATCTTACAATTTTAGTTTCTGATATTGGTAAACATTAATAGATACAAAAAAAGGTCTTTGGGGTCCTCAAAAATATTAAGAGTATTAAGGGATCCTGAGACTATGAAGTTTGAGAAGTGTTACAATAGCAGATTCTATTGCTACGGTATACAAAGTATTTCCTCCGAAATTAGAAAAGATAATGGAAGAGACACTGACCTCTTACCAGATTACAAAGGCTAGCTGAACTCTGAACTCTGCGTTTAACTTGATTGTCCTAGAAGGACAGGCGTTCAATGAAGCAATGGGGTTGCAGGTCAAATGTTTCAGCCACCTCCTCGTCTTCACTTCAGCCCTCCCCAAACCACGTGCAGGAAGAAGGAAGCACAAAAGCTGGCTGCAGAGATTTGCTGGGCAAAATGCACATCAGGGGCTGCCAGTGACACTAATGATTTCTGGAGGACATCAACTACCTCTTCACTGCATGGAGGTTCGTGGTGCTTTTGAGAGTGGAAACAGCACAACATGAAAAGGAAAAGCACTAAAACCTTTAAGAGCAATTCTCATAAGTCATCTTTCATTTCTGATAACAAACCAAATATTTTACCCACCCACCATTTAAGAACCTAAGATCCTAGAGAACCAATTTAAGAATCAGAAACTCACAATTATCAATGCTGTTTTCAGATTGGAAATGAATTCCTATGGCCTACCTCAAATCAAGCTACATACATCTTTGTAATATTATTTTATTACAAAACATCTACTGAATTCTTGCCTTCCTTCTTCTCCCCTACTGCTATGGTATACTAGCCTTGGTTATCCCCACCTGACCTACAACACAGCACCAGGACCCCCAGGGAGGTGTTGCCTCATGCACTGAACTCAGGCCCCCAAGGATTGGCTGGCACGCAAGGAGGATCGCAGAGACAGTACCTGCTGGTGCCCAGCCTGCGGCCCGCAGCACCATCCCCCAGAAGAGCCATACCCCACTCCCTTATGCCCACTGCTGTGGGAAGGCTGGCTCCCAGCAAGACTGGGCTGCAGAGACACACCATGGGTACGGCTGCTACTGACAATCCCAAGCCACAGCGTTAGAAGTACATTTTGTCACAAGGTCTTGATTATAAACAATGTCCTGGCTACTGCCTCTGACCACGGCCTGACCCTGGGCAGCCACTGTCCTGTGGGTCTCCTTCAACTTCCTGCTGTGAAACTGGCCAACTAATCACCCATCTACCCATTGTCCACTACAACTTGGTCCACATCCAAAACTCTCTCCCACTCCGGGCCCGGCCCTGGTAAGAAGTCCTGCCCACTGCCCTACCCGTGCCGCCTGTCCTCAGCCTCACGGTTGATCCTGCCAGATGTCTGAATCCTGACTGTGACGGAGGTACAGGAGGGATAACTGCAGTCTGCAGGCACATCTGAAGATCAGTCCAGAAAAGGAATAAATTTGGACTTATTCCAACACGACAATCCTTTTATTTATACCATTTCGAATAAAATTCAAGGCTTAAAAAATTTTTTTTCAATTCCTTGTTCATAGTTCAAACAATAACCAGTATGACTTAGTTTCCAACACAGCAAGAAAAAAATAAACTCTAGAGTCTGTTCTGATAGAAATTTATTTTTATGTGCAATAGCTTAATTTCCATATTTATTTTATAAAGAGGCATTTTAAAAATAAGGGAGATTTCTGAACACATTAACCATGTGATCACAATTATTAATTATTTAATCTAAGAGAATAAACCACTGGCAGACAAAAGTAAGTCAATACTATTGCTAAAATAATGATCATTCATTCATACTTTTTTAAAAACAGGTATTGAAGAGAATCACCATTCTTAGCTCCAGTGACAGGATTGTAACACTTGGATGAATTTCCCAAAAAAATATGGCATACTCTTCAGACTCTTTTTTCCTAGCATACTTGGTGAAGTCTAACTACACTCCAAGGTGTAATTAAATGTTGCCCTAGCTCTGTTCTACCAAGCACCTCAGTTACCTGCTCCTGTTTCTTCAGTTAAACCTGACTAGTGGAGGTCAGCCTAGCCAGCACTTCCAGACATGAGATTTGCCTTCCATGAATATGTATCACACATTTCTGATCCTTCCCCAAACCGCAGGGCACTTGGAGTGGAGAAGGCACACTAGAGTGTCTGCTGAGTAACAGAATTAGAAATAGGAATGGCATTCCAACATGTAACACTGTATTAGATGTATTATATTAGTATCCATTCTGTCATTTTGTTAGTAAGGTTAACAGGAAGGACAGAGGCCCATACCAGTGCATTTTCAAGGCAGCATTCATTAGGGCAAACAGAGGCATATTCACAAAGAAAAGCCAAGAGAAGCTAATACCTCAAATTACACCGCCTCAGCCCTGGAAGGTCATGCTTGCTGCACTGCTGTTATAACACAATGGTGGGGACAAGAAGGAAAATAGGCTATTTGTTCACCCCCCAAGAGCATTACTCTGGCACTGGACTAAGTAATGAGAGGTGATGACCTAGGCAGACAGCCTAAGGAGAAAGTGAAAAGGGGCGGATGTTAGAGATAACTCTTCAGTCCTATGATTCACCTTCACAGGGGCCATGCTATTAGGTCAGACAGACACTGTTACAACAAATCAGGCAATCACAATGCAAGAGAAGCTACATCCAGAATCATGGATAACAACTTACCACCTAGAAGGAAAATTTGTTTTTAAAATGAATCCAGAGGGAGGAAGATAAGAGAAACATATTTTCATATGGTTAGTTCTTATGCTAGCTCCTGCGTATTCAACAGACTTCTAACAGTGTGCATGGTAAACAAGATCAAAAAAAACTCTAATACACAAAACCTAAACAAAAGATAATACTAAATGTATAGTATGCATTTTTTAAAACAAAGCTGAGAAGCAATAACGACTAAAAACATGATTTTGAAGACAAAGGTACTTATTTGTTTTATAATTCTCTCCCTCTCAGGTGTAATTCTGCCTCTAAAGCCAATTGTTAATTATGTATGTTGGCATGACCCAAGATGATATTACACTGATCACTTACATGAACTGCCTCTTATATTCTAGTTGCCAAAAAGAAGTGTGATGTTTCATTTAATCTCCTTGCAACTCCTCGAAAATGGTCTGATGATGGAGCAGCATGCCCACCAATGGCTCTGAGCGCGGACCACTGTGGCGCCCAGGGCGTCCTGGATGCCAAATACCAAGTCATCCGGTGAATGATCAGCCTCACACCTTTACTTACTGCTATGCTTCGAGTGCTGCGATTAATGATACACCTTTATTTGAAAGTATTACTAAAGCGATATTAGCTTCTTAAAAAGCAATTCAGCTTTTAATAGAAGCAAACCCCCTCCAATGTAGCAACTCCCTGAGAAGCTCTGGGGATCCTCAACCTGTTAACTAAGAACTGGACTGTTAACTGGATTCTTTTTTCGTCACTACACATTTTCTCAGTCTACAGACACGAAATGCACAAGTATCATACACAGATGGGACCTCAGAATATCTGACATGAAGAAGTGTCCTCACATGAGATTGCAGGCTTGGGACAATGTTATATGTGGACATGAGTAATCAAAACTGTCTCCCTCAGCTGAAACTCAGTCTAGGAAGTTGAGTGGGAGGAAAGGAAGGGGACAGAGTTGCAGTGGGTATCACACGACAGGCAGAGGCAAGCAGTGAAAACCTGCTTTCTGGGAACACGCGCAGTCTGGGGAGAGCACTGGGCAGTCCCCGCAGCAAGCTGGGTACTAGAACCTGACACTGATTTCCAGGTTCACACTGTGGGAATCCCAGAACCTTCATTTCCACAAGACACATTACGACCCAATTACCTAAGAGTGCCGCCTGAAAGTGCCTACATTTTTAGTCTACATATAATTGCCAGGCACATGCTACATGTCTACAAGTCACCAAGTTATTCTAAATTCACTTTGTGCAAACTGCAAAAGGAGCTTCCCAGTTGAAAACTGTGAGATCTCTGCAGTAAAATTAGGAGTCTATCATTCTATCTCCTCATTTTTCTCACAGGAGAAAACTTTTTTCCCTCAGTTCATCTTAACGGCCCCATACGGCTCCATTTTGCCCTTTCTAAGAGGAACACCATAGTTCTAAATAAGGGAATTATGTGGCCTTTTGGAATAGTGAAACAAATTTGGACTAATATCTAAGTTTTAGTTCTTTTAATGTGATTATTTTTCATTGTAAGGTATATTATAGAGCAAATCAAAGTATGATCTGGACTGTTTTAATTACAAGAAGCCTTATTTTCTCTTCAAAATAAGTGGATGCAGGATTATGAAGTAATTTTTGTGCTAAGTATATATTGACCTACATTTAACTAAAACATTCTCATTTTCTCTAACATGAACAGCTAAGTAATGCTAAAATTCCATGTCTATGAAATGTGAAAGTTTGTATGTAACTGGAAATCTAAGAAGTTCATCCTACATTTTTTTTGTGTGTGTTCTGGCCACATTTTTGGGGTTTTTTTTAGTATCATTAATCTACAGTTACATGTGCAACACATCCTACATTTTAAATAGAAGATGAGAAGGTACTTAGATTACTTTGCTGTCTCAACTCGTAGATGACCAAGTGAGCTGAGGAGTTTAGAAAAGGCTGAGTTCTTATTAACTGTATTTAGTGAAAACACAGTGAACATTTTCAGATCTAACTTACATCTTTTCATCACTGTGTATCAATCCTAATGGGTAACCTGAAAACAAAAAGTAAAAGCCCTGTCTCTGCCATCTAGTGGAGAAGATACAGAACACACACATTACAGCTAGAACAAACTTGACATGCGGACAATATGGGATCCACTAAAAATTATGGTCTGTGCTAACATGTAAATTAAGATGTATCTTTTTTCAAGATACACATTTACCTGCCTGCCATGTAGAGAATGAGAGAAAGGGAGGAAGAGAATAAACATGTATCGACACAAAAACAAAGGTAAGCCCCAAGATATTTTGGTTTTCTGCAAGGCAGCTTTGTACACCTACACTTACATGGCCATGGAGATCTGTGTTAAGAAGCATCATTGCACAGGTGAGGCAATGGACTCCATCTAAAGAAAGAGACAAGGACAGAGAGGATTAATCCATTATTTCCTATTGGGCTCCTTATTAGAATGAAAATAGCATATATTGAGAACCTATGAAAACATGATCCTGTGGTTAGGCATAATTACTCATATTCGTTCAGGGATACAGAAAATAGATAAAAATAAATTATTAAAAGGACCTCAATGAACAGAGTTGGGCTCTACTGTTGATAAATTATTCTTACCTCTCTGGAGGACAATTTGATAGTATGTACCTGAAGCTTTGAAACAGTGCCCTTTGACACAGCAAATCAAGAGCTTTACACTAAGGAAATAAAGGTGTACACAAGACACTAGGCTATCCAAAGAAACGTGGCTTACATGGGGGAACAAGTAAACATAACCCCCCGAAAACACAATTCTGTTATGTTGAAGTCATGACAAATATTGTCCAGGTACACATTATGAAAAGCAAAGATATTTCATAATAAATTATAAACACATCTAGGAGAATAAATACATAATATATATGCATGAAAGAGATGATAACATCTCTGGATAGTTAGATTATAAGTTTTACCTTTTATATTTTCTCAATTTACTATAGCCCAAGACAAGGAAATGAAAATAAATTATTTAATACTTAATTAAAATTAAAATTATTTAATATTTACTTAAAATTATTTAATATTTAATATTAATTACTTCTTTTACTTTCTGCGAGGAAAATGAATTAAGAAAGCAGCTAGAGTTAAGGAAAACGAAGATTGTGTCTCCCATGGTTAGTGCTTAGTTACTGGTTCTCTGGCTAAAAATACACAGGCAGGAACAGTCACCCTCTTTCTTGCCTCCTTCAAAGGCAACATTTAGCTTGACTGATCCAAGATACTATGGGTCAGACAAATGTACAATACTGAATAACCTGGGAAGATTGAAAAATTAAATATTCAGGGGGAAATGGTGCTCAAATCAGAAGGATAAGTTCACATTTAATGAAAACATTACCCTCTCTTCCTACCTCACACAGGAAAATAAAGGCACTAAGACTTAAGTTTCTCATTTCCAAGGCTATGAATTAGTGTTCCTCATCTTCTCTCTGCAATTCTTAATCCAAATAGACAACAGCAGTTGCAGATGCAGAGAAAGCTTCTTAGTTTATGTGAAATGTACAGAAAGGCCTGTCCAATTACTGAACGTGAATTAAGACAGATTTTCCAAAAGTATACCTTTGAGTGAAGGCACTTTCTGTTATTACCTTTCTCTAAGTTTATGCTACTAAATGCCTAAAAGCATATTTATTCCACTCCCAGTTTATTATCACAAATTCTAAGTACATTTAAATCATTCCTAAAGTATTTGTACAACTCAGTAGCAAACGCTCATATAATCCTATCAAGAGCCAACAGAGTGACAAATCCTTGTTTCACTCAGGAATGTCAACATCACCTTAGATTTGAAGATTCTAAAAATACCCACCCTCCTCTACCCCTTTCAGTCTCTAGTCAGGGCTGACAGTGATAGACAGCCAATTAGTGGTTCCAAGAAAGCAAAAGAAAGGAAAAGAGAAAAGCAAGTTCCATTTTACAGATAGGAATGTCACCCTAATAATCAGATGGTTAGTTAATTTACCTATAGCCTGCAGGGTGGAGGTGGGAGGAGAAATCACTTTAGGCAGTATGGAGTATGGTAACTCCCATTTAATTGACAATACTGAAGCCAAGAGACAATTCCTATTTCTAGGGCATCTAGTCTCAGTGATCTGTTCTGGAATCTGTAAGTTTATGAAAAGATTCTCCACTTGCAAGTGAATGTGCTGAAGTTCACACCCTGAAAATTTTGCTTATTGCAAGAAATGAAATAGAGAAAGACCCCTCTTCATAGGGTACATCAACAGTTAGTTTAAGGTTGCTTTTTAAAAATAGCACAACAAACATAAACTTACAGTTCACTGAAAACAGGGCCTAAGGTCAGTGTTAGTGTTGTCATAACGAATATCAAACAAAAGCATCAGATTCGTTCCACAACCTCCAGTGAGATTTATGTTTCCAAAATTAACCACAAAACTAAGCATAAATGCACTTCATCAAGTTTAGAGACAAGATGTATATAAAGAAGAAATAAGAAAACTAGCATTTTGTTTATCACAATGTGATGTGCACATCAAATCTCTCTGAGCAATAAAGCCTGAGTAATTTATTGTCATATGTGGTAATACATGCCATACTATGGAACTGGACTGTAGAGTAAAAATAACTAAAAGTGGAGGAAAAATTACCATGCAGCCATTAAACAGGTGCTTTTTAAAGAAAATCTGATGGTATGAGAAACTTCTCACAATGAAAGGAAAAGACATTAGAAAATGAAATGTAATGAATCCAATTTGACATTAAATATTGTGTAAATAGACTAGAAAAAGGTAAATCTAACTAACTTAATAGTTATCCCTAGGTAATCAGATGATCCTCAGTTTCTTCTAGGTACTTTTCATACTTTACACAATAAAACTTAACTTCCACAGTGAGGAAAATAACCCTATTACAAAAAAGAAATTCATGCATTTTCATCAGATTACCTTGTGAAGCAATGGTATCTGGGTTACAATAAAAATATCTTCTGGAGAAGTGTATTAAAACTCTCTCTCGTTCTTGAGTTTCTCCCACAAGAGAAAATGCTTTAAAGAAATACCTAAAAAAGAATTAAGGAGAAAAAATTGAAAGTTTAGAAAATGTTACCACAGTCTTTGACAGTTAGAGGTTAATTCATATAAGCATAAGGAAATAATTATACAAAGTAGGGTAAACCAGTTTTGTTTTTTAAAAATCACTTACTAGATGGCCATTCAATATAATTTTATATTGACATTTAATCCTATACAATGTCAACATAAA
>JAVSCE010005931.1:0-15863 GCA_032199065.1 Smutsia gigantea | reverse complement strand
TGTGTAGTATAAGAACAAAGAAAAAGCTGAAGGAACAAAACAGCAGCAGACTCACAGAACCTAAGAATGGACTAACAGTAACCAAAGGGAAAGGGACTGGGGAAGATGGGTGGGAGGGAGGGATAAGGGGGGAAAACGTCTATTATAATTAGCACACATAATGTAGCCGGGGTGGAGGGAGGGATACACGGAAGCCAGTATAATACAGAGAAGACAAGTAGTGATTCTATAGCATCTTACTACGCTGATGGACAGTGACTGTAATGGGGTATGTGGTGGGGACTTGTTAATAGGGGGAGTCTAGTAACCATAATGTTGCTCATGTAATTCTACATTAATAATAACAAAACAAAACAAAAATGTACTTAGAACCCCAAAACGCCTATAGTTATATGGTTTGATTGCTGTCTATATTTGCTATCTTAAAAATTAAACTGAGTAATTAAAAAAATATTTAGTTGTGAATTTATTTTAAAGAGACTAAGTACATGTTAAAATGGACATTATAATGTATTTTTAAGTCATCTCTATTTTACTACACAAATAAAAACTTAGAAGAGTGATATTTCATTTTTTTGCAAATCTCTTCAATTTCTAAATTATAATATAGGTGGATTCTTGAAGACAGCTGGATTAATTATATCAGCTTCTTCAGTCAGTCGTTAGAAATATATTGTTTTCATTTAATTATATAGAGAAAATCCAGGTCACAGATATTTATAGGGTGTGGATATTCTTTGATTTTACACCAAAACTCAGTTTTCATTTCTTGAAGGTAAGGTGCACTCTGGAATCTGAAATCTTATCAGTGAAATTTTTGTTTTCTCTTATGCTAAAATGTCTGGCCTATCTTATATGTTTAATGACTCTCTTAGCCCCATAAGATATTGTGTCATAATGCTTTGATCATTTGAAAAATATTGGCTCAGTGAGTTATACAGATGTTCCAAATGCTGACACATTTAATTATTTAGTATCAAAAACCTCATATTTTAAAATAGGCTGTTAAGCTCATGGTTGTAGATGCAAGTTTTCCAAAATTCTAATTTTTGCTTTAAAGCTGAAATTTTATTGATTTTAAAAATAACACCAATTGTTTTTCTTTTCTTTCTTTTTTTTAAATAAAATTATTTTAGTAATTTTTTTTACTAAATTATTTAGATATTTATTTATTTATTTATTTTTAATATAATTTATTTTATTATCATTAATCTACAATTACATGTGCAATATTACGGTTATTAAACTACCCCTTCATCAGGTCCCCCCCACCAACCCCATTACAGCCACTGTCCATCAGCGTAGTGAGATGCTATAGAATCACTACTTGTCTTCTCTGAGTTGTACTGCCCTCCCCGTGTCCCCCCAACATTACGTCTGCTAATCATAATGCCCCTTTTTCCCTCTTATCCCTCCCTTCCCGCCCATTTTTCCCCAGTCCCTTTCCCTTTGGTAACTATTAGTCCGTTCTTGGGTTCTGTGAGTCTGCTGCTGTTTTGTTCCTTCAGTATTTTTTCTTTGTTCTTATACTCCACATATGAGTGAAATCATTTGATACTTGTCTTTCTCTGCCTGGCTTATTTCACTGAGCATAATACCCTCTAGCTCCATCCATGTTGTTGCAAATGGTAGGATTTCTTACAGAGATGATTTTACTTTGTTCATTTTTGAGAAAATGACTGCAAAATTCATACTTTGGCTACCAGTTGTTTCAAACTGATTTCCAACAGAAAAATGCGGTCTCATGGGGAAAAAAAAATAAGTCAGTTCTCAATTTAAGCAATGGCACAGGTATTTTCCTCCAAGTACTGTACTTTCATAAGCTTCAAAAGTGCTTTATATCTACTTCAGATTTTGTCATACAGAATATTAAAATACAGATTCTGTAGTAGATGTTTCATAAAATTAATAGTTCTTACTCTTTCATCAAGGACATTCCACTGATTTTGTTCTCTGTGAATGTGAGACTGCAAAAGAAAACAAAGGACTATTCTTAACCATTTGGAACCTTAACATGTGCTAAGGCACCAGTAGAACCATTGTTTCTGTGTTACTAATGCAAATGTTGACCCAGCGAAAAAGGCAGATGATGTTTTAATATTATTGTAAACACAGTTTCTACCTCATGAGCCACTGGGCTAGATTATTTGAGGGTCCTTAACATGCATTTGTTTTATGTTTTCCTATGATATTATCCTTTGAATCATTTTGTAATAGTAAAGTACATTTTTCAAGTTTCTAATGTGTTTAATCAATAAATTTGAATAGAAATACTCTGTGGACAAGAAGAAAAGCCACCATCTGACTCCATGGGGCACTGTGGTCCTGGAGGACATGGGAGACTCATCCCAAAGTCAATGTTGGCAGCATATGAGAGTTATAGGACTGAATTGGCACCCCTAGCTTTCATACAGGTGGTCAGATGAAACATCTTCTTTTTCCTGGAAGGGCACTCTGAATTGTCTTGCCTAAAGATCATGAAGAGGACAAGACTAGCTCAGTGTAATTTTTCTCAGTACAGAAACCTTCTTTTTTTTAAGGTATTATTGATATACACTCTTATGAAGGTTTCACATGAAAAAACAATGTAGTTACCACATTCACCCCTATTATCATATCGCTCCATAACCCAATGCAGTCACTGCCCATCAGTGTAGTAAGATGCCACAGAGGCACTATTAGCCTTCTCTGTGCTACATTGTCTTCCCCCTGATGCCCCCCACACCATGTGTGCCAATCATAATACCCCTGAATCCCCTTCTCCACCCCTCCCACCCACCCTCCCACACCCCTCCCCTTTGGTAACCGCTAGTCCCTTCTTGGAATCTTGAGTCTGTTGTTGTTTTGTTCCTTCAGTTTTTCTTTGTTGTTATACTCCACAAATGAGGGAAATCATTTGGTATTTGTCTTTCTCTGCCTGGCTTATTTCACTGAGCATAATATCCTCCAGCTCCATCCATGTTGTTGCAAATTGTAGAATTTGTTTCTTTCTTATAGCTGAGTAGTATTCCATTGTGTATATGTATAACATCTTCTTTATCCATTCATCTACTGATGGACACTTAGGTTGCTTCCGTATCTTAGCTATTATAAATAGTGCTGCAATAAACATGGGGTGCATATTGTCTTTTTGAATTTCAGAAATTATATTCTTTGGGTAAATTCCTAGGAGTGGAATTCCCAAGTCAAATGGTATTTCTATTTTTAGTTTTTTGAGGAACCTCCATATTGCTTTCCACAATGGTTGAACTAATTTACATTCTCACCAGCAGTGTAGGAGGGTTTCCCTTTCTCCACGTCCTTGCCAGCATTTGTTGTTCCTAGTCTTTTCTATGTTGGCCATACTAAGTGATGTGAGGTGATATCTCATTGTGGTTTTAATTTGCATTTCCCTGACAATTAGGGATGTGGAACATCTTTTCATGTGCCTGTTGGCTATCTGAATTTCTTCTTTGGAGAATTGTCTGTTCATATCCTCCACCCATTTTTTAGTCGGGTTTTTTGCTTTTTGGGTGTTGAGGTGTGTGAGTTATTTATATATTTTTGGATGCTAACCCCTTGTTGGATATGTCTTTATAAATATATTCTCCCATACTGTAGGATGCCTTTTTGTTCTGCTGATGGTGTCCTTTACTGTACAGAAGCTTTTAAGCTTGATGTAGTCACATGTTCATTTTTACTTTTGTTTCTCTTGCTCGAGGAGATGCATTCAGAAAAAAGTTGTTCATGTTTATATTCAGGAATTTTTTTTCCTATGTTATCTTCTAAGAGTTTTATGGTTTCATGACTTACATTCAGGTCTTTGATCCATTTTGTGTTTACTTTTGTATATGGGGTTAGACAATAATCCAGTTTCATTCTCTTACATGTAGCTGTCCAGTTTTGCCAATACCAGTTGTTGAAGAAGCTGTCATTTCCCCATTGTTTGTCCATGGCTCCATTATTGTATATTAACTGACCATATGTGCTTGGGTTTATATATGGGCTCTACAGTCTGTTCCATTGGTTTATGGGTCTATTCTTGTGCCAGTAGCAAATTATCTTGATTACTGTGGCTTTGTAGTAGAGCTTGAAATTGGGGAGCATAATCCCCCCAGCTTTATTCTTCCTTCTCAGGATTGCTTTGGCTATTCGTGGTCTTTTGTGGAAACCTCTTTCTTATGAATATGAGCCAATGCATATTTGGAATTATTTGGTCAGTAAAAAAACAGAACATTTCTTTTGAGAAGCCCAGTTTCTACTGAATGTAAAAAACTTAAAAAAATTTTGTAAATAGGTACTTTTCTTAACTGAAAATTAGCAGTATTCACAATTTTTCAGCATTAACATTTAATTCAAAGGAGCAAGTTATAATTCCTGCAAAAACATTTAATGAATATTTTAATTAAAATATTTACATTCCAAAGTGGATGAAAATGGTTTTCAGTGTGACTCATACATTGAGATTTACTAGGCCTGTGCCCTAAAGGACACCATTGTAAAACTCAATTACCTTGCATCTATCTATATCCACTGATATGTCAAAAAACATTTACTGTCAGTAATAATTTAATGATGCATGTAGAGATTTTCAATGGTATTTGCTTGGAAAAATTAATTACACTCAAACACAATAAAATCTCTGAAAATTTTTGATTTTTGTAGGTAGTATACGTGCTGAGTGTCTTTTGTTCTAAAGTCAGAACTGAAGATAAATAAGGAGAAAACCAAAACTGATCTTAAAGAAAACATGTTTCCTAATATTCTATTTCAGTTTTATTGGTCATTCAGCTATATGCATTTAACAGAGCACTGTGCATTGTTGATGGAACTGTTTTTCCAGATTAATGTTTTAAAGGATTGCTAATGCAATGTAGAGAAGAATTCACTGCTTAGGGAGCCAATGTTTCCCTTACTCCATCATCTTAAAAGTGTAATAACTTATTTATGTGAAATGGGGCCTGGATTACTAAGGATATACAACCTGAGAAAGAAAGAAAGAAGAAAGAAAGAAAGAAAGAAAGAAAAAGAAAGAAAGAAAGAAAGAAGGAAGGAAGGAAGGAAGGAAGGAAGGAAGAAGAAAAAAGAAAGGAAGAAAAGAGAAAAGAAAGAGAGGAAGAAGAGAGAAAAGAAAGAGAGGAAGAAGAGAGAAAAGAAAGAGAGGAAGAAGAGAGTAAAAATTTTAAGAGCAACTGTTTTTCACTTCACGTTTTTCACTATGTCTATTACAGTGCTTTGCACATTGTATAGGTGTTGAAATGTTTCTGCATCTTTCAATGGTTCAAAGAAAATAACAAGAAACTGTGATCTAACCCACTGGACATATCTGTATTTTAGAAAACAGATGTGATCATCATTTATTTTTGTAATACAACTGTACCACCAATCTGTAGCTTAGAATCAGAGGACTGGTTTGGAATAGAGTCAGTGATGATGTGTGGGATAAAAAGCAACTCTCAGAAAGAAAAAGAATCTACAGAGCAAAGATGGTTAAGGGCCAAAGGTACATCCAGGCTCCTTATGCTTTGAGAAAAAGGTGTTCTTTAGGGATCCTGGCATTTCAACAAGAAGCTTAAGGCAACTTTGATAGTTACAGATTGTGAGAAAGCAGAAAGTAAGATGAGGAACAGCTCACTTGACCAGGTTGGTGGAGCAATGACAAGAGACTTCAAGTGCACTTGCCAGCTGAGGAAGTGAGACTGATAGCTGAAAATGTGGTAGCAAAGGAACCAGGCAGAGGACAATTGTCTTATACCAACAACAGAGTTAAATATTTTAAGAGAAAATTTCCTTGTTAATAAAACATGTTAATAGACTTCTGTGTCCACAAGCTGAGCAAGGTAAGTATGCTGTATGTGGAGTAGGATCCCCACCAGATTGAGGGGAGTGATTACTACAAGGTGTGACATTTAATAAAGTGGGGATTTGAAAAATTCCTCATTAGTACATCCTGCCCCAGGAAAAGGAAATGCAAAATTACCTTATATTATTTTTATCTAATTGTTTTGCTTTTCACAATGCCTTGGGTATCATCTCACTTCACTTATAATTTAGACGTTTCTCATGTTTATATTTTTCTATCTTAGAATGTCAAAGGTTTCTAAGTCACTCTGAACAACAGGAGGCTCATAATAGTAGCCTCATTCAAGGATGGAAAGACAGTGGGGTGATCCCTTTGTAGAGAGCTATAACTCGAAAACTAGAGACAGAATTGAGGTAGGGCAGGGACATGGGACAAGCATCATGATTAATTTTTCCTGCCTATGATGAAAAATGCTGAGATATAAATAATTTAGTAAGAACAGGAGGGAATCCATCTTATTGCTAAGATTCCATTTTAAAAACTAGGGAGTTAGGAGGTGAGATTTCTAACGTATTTCATGGTAATCAGCCAATAACTGACTATCTTAAGGCAGGGCAAGCAGTCCTGAATGATATGCTTTCACTGCTTGAGGGTAACCACTGTCTTAGAGAACAGGATCAAGAAATTCCTTGTGTTAAGGTCATCTTACAGAATATCTAGAGGACAGACTATAGATGATGACATAATGTCTCTCACTGGAGACGGACATCAGGAGACCCCATGTCAAGCCTATTTCCTTCTCCCCCCCCACCCTTCACCCCATTCTTAAAAGACAGAATCCAAGTCCTTGAGTGTGCCTCCTCTCTGAGGTTACCTGCACTCTCATCTGTGTACTGTCTTATATCATATAAACTTTCTTGTTGCATAAGCCAGTTGTACTTGTCTCTGAACTCTTTTCCAAGATAAAGACAAGAACTCTCCAACACTGACTTCCTGTGGTAAATGTCTTTGTCACTTTTCTATGTCATTCAATTTTCTAGACTTAAGCACAAGTCTTCACTCTTTCTGTCCTACTTCAGACAAGTAGGGAAGGGCTACTAAGAACTCTGAATTGAATTTGCAACTTCCTGTCACCTGGGTGTCCCAGACAGGACTATAGCTATACAGTCATGCTCTTTAGTAGCCTGCCCCAAAATCTCCTTTCTTTGCCTTTGGGAAGTTAATCTCACTGCATCCAGTGACGTGAAGCTCCCCCATATCCTGGGATGGTAGGGGCTTAGTTCCCATGATATGCACATTCAAGCAGATACAGGATGCCAGGTGTCCTTGGTTTCAAGAGTCGACAAGGGATCTGCCCTATGCTGAGCAGGAGCTCAGTGAGCTTCCCTTTCCTCCTTGTGTTCTTCCTGCTCTCTGCTGCCTGCATGGCTGCTGCCATTCACTGCTACTCTGGCTTTAATGAAGTCCTTCCTTGCCTACACTCATCTGACCTTTTCGAGAATTCTCATTCAGAGTCAAGAACCCTCCCTGTCAGGTTAGGGTTTCACCTACTGCACAGAGAGAGATGTCTGCAAACACAGCTGCCTGGAAAGAGAACCACCACTAACATTTTTGGGTCTATGGGGTAAAAATACAAATAGAGACCCACACTTCTGAGGCTTTAATATTTAAAAAATTTTTAATCATATTAGAAAACTGTTTTATAAAATATATTCTATTCTTACAAGTTGACAAATACACCTTTATTATGAATTCGTAAAAATATTTGTGAAAATCCATGGTATTAATGATTAAAAATCAAGAAACTATAAAAAAATCACTGAGTGTATTTATCCTTGCCCATGCTTAAAGGTTCTCTCTACAGAAAGGTGATTTGAGATGAGCAATAAAATAAAAACATAGGTAAATCATGAATTATACATTTATTTCCTGAAGTACTTTTCCTTGACAATGTTTCAGCAAAACTATGACTTATAGAATAGTTAGGGGTTGAGATTGTTCTCCTTGGTTCTTGTCCCCACCACAACAAAGAACTGACGGGCAGAGACACAGTAGTGAAATGGAGCTAACATTTTATTTGAATACACTCCAAGGGAGGAACAGACCAGAGTCAAGGTAGACAAAGGCAGGTTTGCTTGAATAAAGCACAGAGGAAGGGGAAACTCATCAACAGGAACCTGCAAACTCAAATAAGAGCTGTCAGTAGCCCCTTCCTACTTATCTGAAGCAGGACAGAGAGTAAAGACTTGTGCTTCAAGTCTGGAAAATAGAATGAAGAATGAAATAGCAAGTTGATAAAGACACCACTGGAAGAGCATAGAGACAAAAAGTAGTAAGTTGAGCAGTAAGAAGTCTTTTAAAAATACACACTCCAAGAAAGGGACAGGAGGGTAACTTCAGGGAGGAGAAGTACTTAAAAGCTGGGTTTCTGTCTTTTAAGGATTTTCAAGGGTCAGAAGCATAGGCTTGTCATGCAGTCTCACGATGTCTGTCTCAGGTGAAAGACAATATGTCATTATCCATAGTCAGACCTCCAGATAATTCTGTAAGATTAACTTCCTGTTCCTCTCCAAGATAGTGGCTACCCCCAAGCACTGGAAACATATAAGTTAAGACTGTTTGCCTTGCCTAAAGATAGGTTGTTGGCTGATTACCAAAGAATATGTTAGGAATCCAGCTTCTCAACTCTCTGCTTTTCAAATGGAATCTTCGACTTAAGATGGAGTCCCTCTGTTCTTACTGTACTGTTTGTATCTCAGCATTTTTAGGAAAATTAATCAGGAAGCTTGTCCCATGTTTCTGCCCTATCTCACCTGAATTCCTTTGGCTGTAGCCAGTCTCAAGGTCAGCGCAGATTCAGAGCACATGTAATAAACTCACACTGCAAAGGACGTTAACTCTGTGAGTCCTTCCTGGCTTTTTGGTTTTATCTGATTAACTCCCTGAGTTCTTGGTGGGCCCCACCCTCTTTTCATCCCACTCATATCTGTATTTCTGCTTAATGGAATAATGATAAAAATTTTCACATAATTTGTGGTCATTGATGTAAATGACATACTATGCAAAATTTTTTTTTTTTAGTGTGGGTATTTCTTTTCCTCTTTTGTTTTTGTTTTTGTTAAGGTATCATTGATATACACTCTTATGAAGGTTTCACATGAGCAACATTGTGGTTGCAACATTCACCATGTTATCAAGCCCCCCCCACACCCCATTGCAGTCACTGTCCATCAGTGTAGTAAGATGCTACAGAGTCACTACTTATTTTCTCCATACTATACTGCCTTTCCTGTGAGCCCCCTACATTAGGTGTGCTAATCATAATGACCTTTAACACCTTTGCCCTCCCTCTCCACTGACCATCCCCAACCCCTTCCCTTTGGTAACTGCTAGTCCCCTCTTGGAGTCTGTGAGACAACTGTTGTTTTTTTCCTTCAGTTTTGCTTTGTTCTGTTGATGGTGTCCTTTGATGTACAGAAGCATTTTAATTTCATGTAGTTCCATCTGTTCACTTTTGCCTTTCTTTCCCTTGCCCAAGGAGATGTGTTCAGGAAAAAGTTGCCCACATTCATATTCAGGAGATTTTTGCCTATGTTGTCTTCTAAGAGTTTTGTGGTTTCATGACTTACATTCAGGTCTTTGATCCATTTCGAGTTTACTTTTTTGTATGGAGATAGATAATAATCCAGTTTCATTCTCTTACATGTAGCTGTCCAGTTTTGCCAACACTAGTTGTTGAAGAGGCTGTCATTTCCCCATTGTATATCCATGGCTCCTTTATGATATATTAATTGTTCATGTGTGTTTGGGTTTATATTTGGGATCTCTATTCTTCCATTGATCTATGAATCTGTTCTTGTGCCAGTACCAAATTGTTTTGATTAATGTGTTTGTAGTAGAGTACCAACACAGTATAGTATAAAATTGTCTTGACAGTGTTTATAGTAGAGCTTGAAGTTGGGTAGTGTAATACCTCCAGCTTTACTCTTCCTTCTCAGGATTGTTTTGGCTAATCAGGATCTTTTGTGGTTTTATATGAATTTTAGGACTATTTGTTCTAGTATGTTGAAGAATGCTGTTGGTATTTTGATAGGGATTGCATTGAATCTGTAGATTGCTTTAGGCAGGATGGCCATTTTGACAATATTAATTCTTCCTATCCATGAGCATGGGAAGTATTTTCATTTATTGGTGTCTTCTAGTTTTCAGGGTATAGGTCTTTCACCTCCTTGGTTAGGTTTATTCCTAGGTATTTTATTCTTTTTGATGCAATTATAAATAGAATTGTTTCCTGATTTCTCTTTCTGCTAGTTCATCATTAGTATATAGGAATACAACAGATTTCTGTGTATTGATTTTGTATCCTGCAACTTTGCTGAATTAAGTTATTAGTTCTACTAGTTTTGGGGTGGATTCTTTAAGGTTTTTTACATACAATATCATTTCATCTGCAAAAAAGTGACAGTTTGACTTCTTCATTACCAATCTTCATTATCAATGCCATTTTCATTTCTTTGTGTTGTCTGATTGCTGTGGTTAGGACCTCCAGTACTATTTTTAATAAAAGTGGTGAGATTGGGCATCCTGGTCTTGTTCCTAATCTTAGAGGAAAAGTTTTCGTCTTTTCATTGTTAAGTATGATGTTTGCTGTGGTTTTGTCATATATGGCCTTTATTATGTTGAGGTACTTGCCTTCTATGCTCATTTTGTTGAGAGTTTTTACCATTAATGGATGTTGAGTTTTGTCAAATGCTTTTTCAGCATCTATGGAGATGATCATGTGGGTTTTGTCCTTCTTTTTGTTGATGTGGTGTATGATGTTGATGGATTTTCGAATATTGTACCATCCTTGCATTCCTGGAATAAATCCCACTTGATCTTGATTGATAACCTTTTTGATGTATTTTTGAATTTGGTTTGCAAATATTTTCTTGAGTATGTTTGCATCTACGTTCATCAGGGATACTGTGCAATATTTTTGAAGTTATTGCTATACTTGGACAATTTTTCATAAATATAAATTTGAAGAAAATTTGATGTGCTAATATGTTAGCAATTTTAATTGTCAATAAGATACCTAAAGCAATAGATTTGGAAATAAACTATCATTTTACATAACTTGTTTAAAATATTATGACCAGGTCAAATATGACATACCACCATAACTGAAGAAATTACTACAAATTATTTTAATTTTATCATATACATTTCTATTACTTAGATTGTGATTTTTACCATTTCTTAAAGCAATAAATAGATCCACAAATATCTTTTAGTTTTTATTCTTTAGAAAATTATAATGTTGAGGTGGCAAAAAGAAAAATAATGTATTGTAGCTCCATTTGTTCATATCTTTTTTTATTTTTAAATCTTTTGTAAAAATTGAAATTGTTTTTGTCTATAATAGCCAGAAAGTAATCTTTATAGATTCTTGGTTATTTACACATATATCTAATACCTCATAGTTGTGAAAATAATTATGTTTCATATTTCTAATGTATTTAAATTTGATAGGGATGTCGCTTTTTTTGCATTCTTGATAT
This sequence comes from Smutsia gigantea, assembly GCA_032199065.1. Taxonomy (NCBI): domain Eukaryota; kingdom Metazoa; phylum Chordata; class Mammalia; order Pholidota; family Manidae; genus Smutsia; species Smutsia gigantea. Next base: position 4,538 of record JAVSCE010005931.1, on the reverse strand, counting down.
GTAGCTTTGTCCATTTTTTGGTATGCTTTGTAAGTATTAAGAGCAAGAAATATTTTATAAAAATAACTCTGAATAATGCAATTTCAATAACTTTGTTTTTGCCAGAGATCACAACTACCACAACTTTTCTTTATTTGAGGATCTTCTATTATTTTGTAAATCTGTTTTAATGTATCTAATTTTTTTTTTTAATTTTGGTATCATTAATGTACAATCACTTGAACAACATTATGGTTACGAGACCCCTATTATCAAGTACCCCATACATGCCCCATTACAGTCACTGTCCATCAACGTAGTAAGATGGTATAGAATCACTACTTGTATTCTCTGTAAATACTGCCTTTCCCATGTCCCCCCATGCTACATTATGTGTGCTAATCGTAATGCCCCTTTTCCGCACTTATCCATCCCTTCCCACCCATCCTCCGCAGTCCCTTTCCCTTTGGTAACTGTTAGTTCATTCTTGGGTTCTGTGAGACTCCTGCTGTTTAGTTCCTTCAGTTTTTTCTTTGTTGTTATACTCCACAGATGAGTGAAATCATTTGATACTTGTCTTTCTCCGTCTGGCTTCTTTCATTGAGCGTAATACCCTCTAGCTCCATCCATGTTGTTGCAAGTGGTAGAATTTGTTTTCTTCTTATGGCTGAATAATATACCATTGTGTATATGTACCACCTCTTCTTTATCCATTCATCTACTGATGGACACTTAGGTTGCTTCCATTTCTTGGCTATTGTAAATAGTGCTGCGCTAAACATAGAGGTGCATATGTCTTTTTCAAACTCGGCTGCTGCATTCTTAGGGTAAATTCCTAGGAATGGAATTCCTGGGTCAAATGGTATTTCTATTTTTAGTTTTTTGAGGAACCTCCATACTGCTTTCCACAATGGTTGAACTAATTTACATTCCCACCAGTTGTGTAGGAGGGTTCCCCTTTCTCCACATCCTCACCAACATTTGTTGTTCTTAGTCTTTTGGATGGTGGCCATCCTAACTGGTGTGAGGTGATATCTCATTGTGGTTTTAATTTGCATTTCTCTGATGATTAGCGATGTGGAGTATCTTTTCATGTGCCTGTTGGCCATCTGATTTTCTTCTTTGGAGAAGTGTCTGTTCAGCTCCTCTTCCATTTTCTAATTGGCTTATTGGCTTTCTATTTGTTGAGGTGTGTGAGCTCTTTATATATTTTGGATGTAAACCCCTTATCACATATGTCATTTTTGAATATATTCTCCCATACTGTTGGATGTCGTTTTGTTCTACTGATAGTCTCCTTCACTGTATACAGAAGCTATTTAGTTTGAAATAGTCCCACTTGTTCATTTTTGCTTTTGTTTCCCTTGCCCGGGGAGATATGTCCATGAAGAAGTTGCTCATGTTTATGTCCAAGAGATTTTTGTGTATGTTTTTTTCTAAGAGTTTTATGGTTTCATGAGTTATATTCAGGTCTTTGATCCATTTTGTGTTTACTTTTGTGTAAGGGGTTAGAAAGTAATCCAGTTTCATTCTCTGTCATGTAGCTGTCCAGTTTTGCCAACACCAGCTGTTGAAGAGGCTGTCATTTCCCCATTGTATATCCATGGTTCCTTTATAATATATTAATTGACCACATATGCTTGGGTTTATATCTGGGCCCTCTGTTCTGTTCCACTGGTCTATGGGTCTGTTCTTGTGCCAGTACCCAATTGTCTTGATTACTGTGGCTTTTTGGTAGAGCTTGAAGTCAGGGAGCATAATTCCCCCTGCTTTATGCTTCCTTCTCAGGATAGCTTTGGCTATATTGGATCTTTTGTAGTTCCATATGAATTTTAGAACTATTTGCTCTAGTTCATTGAAGAATGCTGTTGGTCTTTTGATAGGGATTTCATTGAATCTGTAGATTGCTTTAGGTAGTATAGCCATTTTGACAATATTTATTCTTCCTAGCCAAGAGCATGGGATGAATTTCCATTTATTAGTGTCCTCTTTAATTTCTCTTAAGAGTGTCTTGTAGTTTTCAGTTATAGGTCTTTCATGTTCTTGGTTAGGTTTATTCCTAGGTATTTTATTCTTTCTGACGCAGTTGTGAATGGAATTGTTTCCCTGATTTCTCTTTCTGCTAGTACACTGTTAGTGTATAGGAATGCAACAGATTTCTGTGTATTAATTTTGTATCCCGAAAATTTGCTGAATTTAGATATTAGATCTAATAGTTTTAGAGTGGATTCTTTAGGGTTTTTTGTGTATAATATCATGTCATCTGCAAACAGGGACAGTTTGACTTCTTCCTTGCCAATCTGGATGCCTTGTATTTCTTTGTGTTTTCTGATTGCTGTGGCTAGGACCTCCAGATCTATGTAGAATAAAATTGTGGAGAGTAGGAATCCTTGTCTTGTTCCCAATCTTAATGGAAAAGCTTTCAGCTTCGCTCTGAAGTATGTTGGCTGTGGGTTTGTCATATACGGACTTTATTATGTTGAGGTACTTGCCCTCTATACCCATTCTGCTGAAAGTTTTTATCATGAATGGATGTTGAATTTTGACAAATGCTTTTTCGGCATCCATGGAGATGATCCTGTGGTTTTTGTCCGTCTTTTTGTTGATGTAGCAGATAATGTTGATGGATTTTCAAATATTGTACCATCCTTGCATCCCTCGGATGAATCCCACTTGATCATGATGGGTGATCTTTCTCAATTTGGTGTGCTATTATTTTCTTGAGTATTTTTGCATCTATGTTCATCAGGGATATTGGTCTGTAATTTTCTTGATTTGTGGGGTCTTTGCCTGGTTTTGGTATTAGAGTGATGTTGGCCTCTTAGAATGAGTTTGGGAGTATTTCTTCCTCTTCTACTTTTTGGAAAACATTAAGGAGGATGGGTATTAGATCTTTACTAAATGTTGGTAAAATTCAGCAGTGAAACCATCTGGCCCAGATGTTTTGCTCTTAGGTAGTTTTTGGATTACCAAATCAATTTCCTTGCTGGTAATTGGTCTATTCAGTTTCTGTTTCTTCCTGGGCCAACCTTGGAATGTTGTATTTTTCTAGAAAGTTGTCCATTTCTTCTAGGTTATCCTGTTTGTTACCAAATAATTTTTCATAATATTCTCTCACAATTCTTTGTATTGCTGTGGTGTCTGTAGTGATGTTTCTTTTCTCATTTCTGATTCTGTTTATGTGTGTAGACTCTCTTTTTTTCTTGATAAGTCTGGCTAAAGGTTTATCTATTTTGTTTATTTTCTCTAAGAAGCAGCTCCTGCTTTCATTGATTCTTTATATAGTTTTCCTCTTCTCAATTTTATTTATTTCTGCTTTATTCTTTATTATGTCTCTCCTTCTAATGACTTTGGCATCATTTGTTCTTCCTTTTCCAATTTGATTAATTGTGAGTTTAGACTGTTCATTTGGGATTGTTCTTCTTCCTGAGGTAGGCATGTATTGCAATACATTTCCCTCTTAGCACGGCCTTTGCTGTGTCCCCCAGATTTTGTGGTGCTGAATTATTGTTGTCATTTGTCTCCATATATAGCTTGATGTCCTTTTTTATTTGGTCATTGATCCATTGATTATTTAGGAGCATGTTATTAAGCCTCCATATGTTTGTGGGGTTTTTCATTTTCTTTGAGTAATTTATTTCTAGTTTCATACCTTTGTGATCTGAGAAGCTGGTTGGTACAATATCAATCTTTTAAAATTTACTGAGGTTCTTTTTGTGGCCTAGTATATGATCTATTCTTGAAAATGTTCCATGTGCACTTGAGTAGAATGTGTATCCTGTTCCTTTTGGATGGACTGTTCTGCAGATGTCTGTTAGTTCCATCTGTTCTAATATGTTGTTCAGTGCCTCTGTCTCTATACTTATTTTTTGTCTGGTTGATCAGTCCTTTGGAGTCAGTGGTGTGTTGAAGTCTTCTAAAATTAATGCATTGCAGTCTATTTCCCCATTTAATTCTGTTAGTATTTGTTTCACATATGTAGGTGATCCTGTGTTGGTTGCATAGATATTTATAATAGTTATATCCTCTTGTTGGACTGACCCTTTTATCATTATGTAATGTCCTTCTTTGTCTCTTGTGACTTTCTTTGTTTTGAAGTCTGTTTTATCTGATACAAGTACTGCAACTTCTGCTTTTTTCTCCCTATTAGTTACATGAAGTATCTTTTTCCATCCCTTTACTTTCAGTCTGTGTATGTCTTTGGGTTTGAAGTAGGTCTCTTGTAGGCAGCATATAGATGGGTCTTGTTTTTTTATCCATTCAGTAACTCTATGTCTTTTTATTGGTGCATTCAGACCTTTTACATTTAGGGTGATTATCGATAGATATGTACTTATTGCCATTGCAGGATTTAGATTCGTGGTCACCAAAGGTTCAAGGGTAATTCCCTTGCTGTCTAACAGTCTAATTTAACTCACTTCATATGCTATTGCAAACACAACCTAAAGATTCTTTTTTTTTCCTCCTTTTTCTTCCCCCTCCATTCTTTGTATGTTATGAATCATATTCTGTAGTCTTTGTCTATCCCTTGGGTGACATCTATTTAGTCTTAGGAATGC
>JAVSCE010005930.1:0-64886 GCA_032199065.1 Smutsia gigantea | reverse complement strand
AGAAAATAGAAATCCCTTGAGTTAAAACCAAAGGTAATAATTGTTCACAAAATAATTATGAAGAGTGCAACTGGTTAAGTTGGCTATTTTATCTGATGCATGAAATGGAGGGATTAAGATAGCATGGTTAAGGGCATCCATTCCGGGTTCAAATTTCTGCTTTCCTCCATGACCTTGGACAAATTACTTAACCTCTCAGATCTCAGTTTACTTACCTGTAGAATCGGGATAATTTTACCTTTCTCACGGGGCTCTGGGGAGGATCAAATGAGATGATACATGTAAATAGTACCTGGAATTTAGTAAGCTGAGTAAATGTTTGCTCTTTTATTATTACTACTTTAAATTTAGGTAGAGCTGCTTAAGCTTCTACATTTCAGGGGGAAAGAAAAAAGGCATGGAAAGGCTTGATTCAACTGAAAACTGAGATTCCCAAATTATACAATGATTATGTCACTCAATTAAACAAGAATGATGATGAAAGAAATTGTCCTAAGATGAATATGCTTGGAAGAGTAGGAATTACAAGTGATACTTGATGCTCACTTTGTATTCACAAGATTTACAGAAAAGACAGAGCTACACAGATTATAGTAATAATGTTAAGTGTCATCCTTATATAATGTCTCTTATCTAAGGATCATATCACTATCACTGTATAAATGCAAACTATTATTGGCACTGAATATATGAGAATTCTGAGACAAAGAGGAAAAAAAAAACCCTTCTAAATGCCAGAGCAAGGGCTGGAAACAAAAAATGCAATATTTCTGGCTTTAAATTCTACACAAAGCAAAATGAGATGTCAAATAAAAAATTAAACTCTAAAGTTAAGCTAAAAAGGGAGGAAGGTATACCAAAACAATTTTAAAATTATAATTTGGCTTAAGCTAAAATATATATACACATACAAACACATCTTACATCTTACCTTTAATCCTGCCAAAACAAAGAGGTGAAAACCTTGTTTCATGTCTGGCAGAGGCTTACTGTCTAGTCTGAGGACCTGGATTTACACAGGGGGTATATGCCAAGTACCCAAGTGGAGGTAAAAATAGGAAGTGCCACACGAGCTTTTCTTTTTCTGTCTCCTTTCTCTTTTCAGCAACACCTGGACTTGCTAGCTTTCCTGGCCAGGTCCCAGAAACACATCTCAGTATATGCCTTCATGGCTGGAATGATCTTCTTAGGCTGTTCACGACTTGACTGGGTCCTCTCATCCTTCACTAACCAGCTTCAATGTCATCTCCTCAAGCTTGCCCTATTATTTTCTATTTCAGCAACATGTTTATCTCAGTAGTTATTGTCATATGCGATTGGTTGTTTACTTGTTCTCTGTCTTCCTCAGTGGGATGTAAATTCCATGAACAGAGACTTCACTTCATTCACCATTTTAGCTCCTGAATTTTATGTGGGGGATCATAAATATTTGTTGAATTACTGTGTGAACTGCAAAATGGAAGTCCCTATTGAAGGCTGGCTCATTTGGGGAAGGTTTTTTGGAGAAGGCAGGCATTGGGCTGGTCCTTAAGATTTATTTACGAAATCAGAAGGCACTACAACACCTTAAATCATTCAACATTTTTGATTCTTCTTTCATTCTGAAATAATGCATTTTTATATGAAACAGGACAGAAGAGCCTCAGGGTCGTCTGTGAGTTTTACGCAGTAGCATGCTGATGGTCATGGTGGATCTGCTCAAAAGAACACTGTTAAGCAGAAGAAATGAAACCCAAAAGGAACCTTAAGTCAGTGTCCAAACTATAACTTCAAATAAATAATTTTTAAAGTCTCATATCAATGTGCTGCCTTTTTTCAAGTTTGTCTATCTGCAGATATAGCATGGGGCAGGATGCAAAGGTACTATATATAATTCATTATACAATGTACATAATTTTTGTGCATGTCAAGGAAGACTGGCCAAACTTCTCTCACTGTGGTTTTGTAAGTTATCACCAATATTCAAGAGGGTTGCTGTCTGAGAAAATAAATTCTTATAAACTAGGAAATACTTTAACTAGTGTGAAGTAATGTGTCCTCTGAGTATTTAAAAAAAGGTGAGAGCATTCACTGGACTAAGAATTGCCGTGGAAAATGTAAATGTAAACTTCTTTTTTTTTTCCCTTAAGAAAATGATACCATCAAGGGAGGCAAGTGGTAGCCAAGTGGGACAGGGCCATCCCCTCCCGTAGCGGGCAGAGGAGCGCACAGCTGAGCACTGCAAGCATGTACCCAGCTGCCATCAGTCCCAGCTAGCTTTGCACCTGCGGTACCTCTCCCGGTTTTTCTCCAAAGCAATATGAGTATTTGTGTCTCTGTGAGGTGTTTAGAGAGTTTTAGGGAAACAATTCTGAGAGAGTAGGAGTTGTTATAGTTATCGTGAAATTGCTTTTTGGTACAAGTAAGTAGGTCTTCTGAGGAAAGGAAGGTCAACAATTAAAGCAGAATCTGCCTTTTAAAAAATAAACACTTTGACAACAAATGGAAATTCATCCCACGCTCTTGGCTAGGAAGAATAAATATTGTCAAAATGGCTATACTACCTAAAGCAATCTACAGATTCAATGCAATCCCTATCAAAATACCAACAGCTTTCTTCAATGAACTGGAACAAATAATTCTAAAATTCATATGGCACCGCAAAAGACCCCGAATAGCCAAAGCAATCCTGAGAAGGAGGAATAAAACGGGGAATTATGCTTCCTGACTTCAAGTTCTACTACAAAGCCACAGTAATCAAGACAATTTGGTATTGGCACAAAAACAGACCCACAGATCAGTGGAATAGAATAGAAAATCCAAACATCAACCCAAATACATACAGTCAATTAATATTTGATAAGGGAGCCTTGGATATACATTGGGGAGATGACGGCCTCTTCAGCAGCTGGTGTTGGCAAAACTGGACAGCTACATGTAAGAGAATGAAACTGGTCTACTGTCTAACCCCATACACAAAGGTAAACTCAAGGTGGATCAAAGACCTGAATGTAAGTCATGAAACCATAAAACTCTTAGAAAAAAACATAGGCAAAAATCTCTTGGACATAAACATGAGCAACTTCTTCATGAACATATCTCCCCGGGCAAGGGAAACAAAAGCAAAAATGAACAAGTGGGACTATATCAAGCTGAAAAGCTTCTGTACAGCAAAGGACACCATCAGTAGAACAAAAAGACATCCTACAGTATGGGAGAATATATTCATAAATGACGTATCTGATAAAGGGTTGACATCCAAAATATATAAAGAACTCATGCACCTTAACAAACAAAAGCAAATAATCCAATTAAGAAATGGGCAGAGGACATGAATAGACACTTCTCTAAAGAAGAAATTCAGATGGCCAACAGGCACATGAAAAGATGCTCCACATCGCTAATCACCAGAGAAATGCAGATTAAAACCACAATGAGATATCACCTCACACCAGTGAGGATGGCCAACATCCAAAACACAAACAACAACAAATGTTGGCAAGGATGTGGAGAAAAGGGAACCCTCCTACACTGCTGGTGGGAATGCAAATTAGTTCAACCATTGTGGAAAGCAGTATGGAGGTTCCTCAAAAAACTCAAAATAGAAATACCATTTGACCCAGGAATTCCACTCCTAGGAATTTACCCTAAGAATGCAGCAGCCCAGTTTGAAAAGACAGATGCACCCCTATGTTTATTGCAGCACTATTTACAATAGCCAAGAAATGGAAGCAACCTAAGTGTCCATCAGTAGATGAATGGATAAAGAAGATGTGGTACATATACACAATGGAATATTATTCAGCCATAAGAAGAAAACAAATCCTACCATTTGCAACAACATGGATGGAGCTAGAGGGTATTATGCTCAGTGAAATAAGCCAAGCCGAAAAAGACAAGTACCAAATGATTTCACTCATATGTGGAGTATAAGAACTGAGAAAAAAACTGAAGGAACAAAACAGCAGCAGACTCACAGAACCCAAGAAAGGACTAATAGTTACCAAAGGGAAAGGGACTGGGGAGGATGGGTGGGAAGGGAGGGACAAGGGGGAAAAAGGGGCATTACGATTAGCAGATGTAATGTTAGGGGGGCATGGGGAGGGCTGTACAACCCAGAGAAGACAAGTAGTGACTCTATAGCATCTCACTATGCTGATAGACAGTGACTGTAATGGGGTTGGGGGTGGGGGACCTGATGAAGGGGGTAGTGTAATCACCATAATATTACTCATTTAATTGTAGATTAATGATATCAAAATAAACTTAAAAAAAAATAAAGACTTTGGAGGAAGGAAACAAAACTGTTCTTCCCCAATGAGGAGTGCTTCTAATATGTTCTAACAGTCCAGAAACAAAGTGAACAAAGAGGTAGACAAATAAAATTGAACAGATTGGCAAATGCAGCGCAGGGCTTGTCCCCAGGAGCAGAGCTGCGTCCTGGACAGTGATGACCCAGCTTGTTGACTGCAGAGAAGCCGATGACATGGCTACTGCCGTTCACTAACCAGTGACCGGTGATAATCCTGGGGGACTGGTGGTATTTGAGGGGCCTTGGAAGAAGCTGAGGTATACAAAGTATAAGTAAAACTTGAGTGATTATCTACCATCAGGGAAAACCAGAACCTTAGGCTAATTAACAGGGTTTACCTTCTCTTCTTCAGAACTGAGATCCAAAGAAATGAATGTATGTATATTTCAAGGAGTTAATGAAAAAGCTACTATCTCAGATCCTTAGAGCTAAGAATTCCAGTCTCCTTTCTTGAAACAGAGGATTAAATGGTGGTTTGGAAGCTCTTTTGAAAAATATTATGCCTTTAACATTCACCTCATGACTTCTAGGAAAGAAGTTACAAGGTGGTGGTAGTAAGCTCCATTTTTGAGGCAGTGAGAGGCTGTGTCATTTACGGGCCATAAAGACAGGGAGAAGAGGACAATGGCGAGATATGGGGTCCATCCAGGCCAAGCCAGAGAACACAGGAAAGGGGCACTGGTGAAACCTCATTCAGGGGTTAATGGGCAGCACTTGGAGAATTCCTCAAACTAGGTGGATGGGAACTCATACAAAAGCATGCTGATATCAGGGTTTTTCCTTTTCAAAAGGGTATAATTTCTCTACTGAACCAAGGTTGCCAAGTGTGCTGTTCAAATTTGCAAAAAAAGAAAGAAAAAAAGAAATGATCAATTATTAAACAGTGACAGTAAGGTAAAAATTAGCCTGAAAGGCTGACGAACTATTACAAATAATATTGCTATTACTACTACTTACAATGATTGCAATTAGCACTTATTGTGTACTTAACTATGAGTCAGGCACTATTCTATCCGTCTTACATATATTATCTCATTTGATCCTTATAATAACCATATATGGTATTACTATCTCCATTTTACAAACAAAATAAAGCACAGGGTGGTTGTCCAATGTCAGACAGCTAGTAAGTGATTGAACAAGAATTTATACTCAAACCATTGATTCCAGAGTGCACCCTCCTTGCTGTGCTCTTTACAGTCATGCGTGAATGGCAATGGGATACTTTACATACATGGTGCAGTCTTTTGGTTTGCAAAACACTACAGGATCTTTACAGATACTCTGAAGGCTAGGCAGGGCTACTATACTGTTAGAAGGAGAGAGACTAGAGAGGTCACATACTTATTCAAGGACATGAGTAAATCAGAGAAGTCTGGTATTCATTTTGTGCTTATTTTTGTCACACCATATAAAGATCTGCTTTATACAAGCCATCAAGATAATTTAGATGCTTAAATGTACCTTCTACTGGGCATCTCTTGTTTTAGTAGTATAGCTTTTAAGATGTCTCTCTTTGCTTGGTTGTTTTCTTTATCCACATAGATCACTACATCAAAAAAAAAAAAATTCATAAAAGGAAGTCACTCAGGAATATGTTACCATTAGTACCATTCTGTATTTGGATAAATACCTGTTTTTGAGACGCAAGTCATGCCACCTCACTTGTACACCTGGGAAAAGCAAGCAGCTCTGGAAACCAGAATCAAATCTGAATAGTCATGTGATGCAATGTCATGTCACTGGCAGGTTTATGTGCACACTGTCAGAAAAGATACAAGCAACATCTGAGAGTGCCACGTTGCTGTCACTGCCTGTTAATAGCACTGGCAGTCATGACAGTAAAAGCCAGTGGTCTTTATTGCTTTCTATTTGAGGGATTTACTGCATTTCCTTTCACCCAAAAGTGAGTGATAATGATAATGTATGGCAGAGAGCTTGTCCTTCCTGACAGCCTTGGTAATTTAATCCTTCTCTCCTGCCATAACATGCAATAAAAGAGGCATCTAGTGTATTGGGTTGAGGAAATCCACAGGCTGACGTTTACTGGTGTTTGGGTGGGGGCAACGGCAGAGAAATCTGGAGGAAGAAAGAGGCTTTTTAGAAGGTGAAGTTTGTCTTTGGTTTTTAAAGGTACATGTTGGCATGCAGGAATGTGGCTAGACTTAGCTGAAATATGAGATTATAATTGATTGAAAGTCCCAAAGGAAGAGGTAGATGAACCCATGAAACCGTAAGTGTCTGCACTTTGGGAAAAAGATATCTCAGAGTGTGAACACTCCAATTTTCATCCTGAAAATTTTTTCTCAGCTCAGCAGCCTTTCAGCCATCCTTAGTTCCTGAAGATGTTTGTTTTTCAGATGCCATTTTGGAGGTACAGTCTCCCCTGTGATCAGATCTTAATTTAGAGATTATCCTTGATCACAAGTACACTAAGGGTGAAGGATACCACAATGATTCTAAAGCCAGGCTCCACTGAGAGCAAACATGTTTTATACTGAGAATGTGTCCCTGGACAGTCTCAAATTATGATACTATTAACTCATTTAGTCATTTGGCTCAGTTGAGCAAATGTTAACTGAGCACCAAATATGTGTCGGGTGCCCAGTTAGGCATTTAGGGTGGGAGACATAAAAGTGTCTGGGTAGGGTTGGGTTAGTGGTTTAAGAGACGAATCAAGGTCAAACAGCAATTCTTAGCTAACTGCTCCTTGTGTGAAGCCATGTTATTGGTAAATGTGACTAATTATATGGATTACTGAGATTTACAGAAATCAAAAAAGACAAAGGGTTCAGAGTGTCTTACTTATCAATGTTAAAGTCTTGCTAATAGATGAGTTTCACTAACGCTGAGATTGTACCTCATTTTGGCCATCAGAACTAGCTAAATGGGAACTTTTTTTCAAATGGAAATCTTTTTGTTTTTGCCCGCAATCATCAATTCAAGATATGGTAGACCCCTTTTTGACTTTGGAGTTCTAAAGCTTTTAAGTCATAATGGCCCCCATTTTTCTTTTGTGATAATTTTTTTGGATAATTTCCCCGCAGATTCATTGAGTTATAACTGACATACAACACTATTAATTAGTTTTAGGAGCACAACATAATGATGTATGTATGTGTTGCGAAACGATCACCATAATAAGTTTAGTTACATCCATCACCTCATAGTTACAACTTTTTTTCCTTGTATAATGAGAACTTTAAAGATCTATTCTCTTAGAAACTTTCAAATATACAAACCAGTATTGTTAACTAGAGTGGCCTACCTTGTTTGAAGTAAGGGTAATCTCAGTGATTTAAAAAACAGACTGACTTCAAAGTCCAGCATCCAAATAGGCTTTCAATTAAATTAGAGCAGTTCTGGTGAATATCAATAGCTTGAAAAAAACTCTTTTAATATAAATTGTACATAACATAAAATTTACCATTTAACCATTTTTAAGCATATAGTTCAATGGCATTAAGTACATTCACACTGTTGTGCCACCATCACCGCTATCCATTTCCAGAACTTTTTCATTATACCAAACTGAAAGTCTGCACCCAGTAAACACTAACTCCCCACTCCATCCACTTCCCAGTCCTGGTAAACAACCATATTCTGCTTTCTGTGTCTATAAATTTGACTACACTGGGTATCTCATATAAGTGGAGCCATATAATATCTGTCCTTTTGTGTTTGGCTTATTTCATTTAGCATAATATATTCATGGTTCATCCATGGCAGGTACCAAAATTTCATTCCTTTTTAAAGACTGAATAATGTTCCATTACATGCAGGTATATGTATGTGTATATACATATATATAGTTTATCCATTTATCTGTTGATGGACATTTGCGTTGTTTCCACATTTTGGGCTATGGTGAATAATGCTGCTATGAACATGGATGTACAAACATCTGTCACAGTGCTTGCTTTCAATTCTTCTGGGTATATATCCAGAAGAATTGCTGTAGCATATGTACATATACATATATTCATATATCTTTTTAAAAAATAACTTTACCACTGAAATAGGTAAAAAAAAATGGTAGAGTTGGGACACCTTCTGCTTTTGTTTCATCCAATTGGCCAGCAGACTGTATTTTCTGTTCTCTTAACAAAGATAAAAATAGTGACAGCCACCATTTATTCACATATGTTAAGAACCATGCTGACCAACATTTTTAGAGATGACTAAACCGACCCAGAAAAGGTATACTTCACCCAAGGTCACTTAGAAAGTGGCGGAGCCAGAATTTGAATCCAGCAATGTCTGCCTCCAGAGCCTGCCTTCTTAACCTCCATGCTATAACTTTTCTTTCTTCTTTATGAGGCCAAGACTTTTGTTGCTGTTTAAGCTGCAACCATGTAAGCACAGACTGGAATGTAAGAAAGACGTTCCATAACTGTATCAAGGGAAGCCACCCCAGTCTCCTTTCATCTTTCACAATGAGGTATTGCTGAGATACACCTGTCTAGGTACCTTAAACAACTCTCTTTGCTTCCATATCTTAGCTACTGTAAATAATGCTGCAATAAACACAGTGCTGCATATATCTTTCTGAATCAGGGATTTTGTTTTCTTTGGGTAAATTCCTAAAGTGGAATTACTGGGTTGCATGATATTTTTATTTTTCTGAGGAACCTCCATACTGCTTTTCACAGTGGCTGCACCAATTTACATTCCCACCAACAATACAGGAGGGTTCCCATTTCTCCATATCCTCTCCAACACTTGTTATTTCTTGTTTTTTGGACAGTGGCCATTCTAACTGGTGTGAGGTGATACCTCACTGTGGTTTTGATTTGCATTTCCCTGATGGTTAGTGATGTGGAGCACCTTTGCATGTGCTTGTTGGACATCTGTATTTCTTCTTTGGAGAAGTGTCTGTTCAGGTCCTCTGCCCATTTTTTAATAGGATTACTTGTTTTTTTGTGTGTTGAGTTGTGTGAATTCTTTATATATTTTGGATGGTGCATTTGTACAATGGAATATTATTCAGCCATAAAAAAGAAAGAAATCCTATTATTGGCTATGACATGGATGGACCTAGAGGGTATTATGCTACGTGAAATAAGCCAGGTGGAAAAAGACAAATACCATATGATTTCACTTATTTGAAGAATCTAGAAACAAAACAAAACAAAATGAGAACAAAATAGCAGTAGACTCATAGACACTGAGAAGTGATTGGTGGTTACCATGGGGGATGCATTGGGGTGGGTGGGGACAGTGAGGAGATTAAAGGAGCACAAAAATCTCAATCATAATGTAAGGTGGTCATGGGGTTAGTAGTAAGGCATGGAGAATATAGCCAGTGGTTCTGTAACATCTTTCTTCGTGGACAGATAGTAACTGCGTTAGTTGGAGTAAAGATTGAATACTGTAACTGTTGGACCACCGTGTTGTATACTTGAAACCAATATGAGATTGTATATCAACTATACTTCAATTAAAAAAAAAGGAAATATCTCAAACAAAACAAAACAAAAAAACACAACTCTCTTGACTAGATACTTTTTAAAATTCCTTTTTTGAAAAAACTCAAGCTACCTACCAATAAGCTTAGTTCTCCAAAGGCACACCAAATTAGAACTAGTGCTCTTCTGCTTACATAAGCAAGGCCAGATTGTGCCATATTAATGTGACCCCATGGTTTTTAGTTATTAATGTATATCAGAATCCCCTGGTGGACTTGTTAAAATGCAGATCACTGAGCTTACCCCACCACCCTGGTTCTGTTTCAGCAGGTCTGGGGTAGGGCCTCAGGATCTGCATTTCCAGGATCTTCCCAGCTGCTGCTGTTGCTGGCCAGGACAGCACACATGCAAAACCACTGTTTAGCCCAACATTCCTTTGCTCAAGTTTTGAATAGGATCAGGAACCATTGAACATTTTTGTGTTGAACATGTGGGAAATAGGGACACTTTGGCCACTTCTAATTAGGTCTTAATTCTAAGGACATCCATTTGGTGTTCTGAAGCTAGACAGTTTAAAAAAAAACTATAATATCAAAACTTAAGAAAGTTTTTTTATTCCTTAAATTGCTTTAAAAAAGCAATTCTGGTGATTATGAAGCTATTTACCTTTCATTCCCACCAGAAATCACATTTGTTTAGGACTTGCTAGATTTTGACATAAACTTACTGAAAGCATATGTCTCAAAAAAGATACAAAACCAGTAGTCCAAATTACTTGAGCTGATCTTGAACTGTCTACGATTAAAAACATATCCCCTACTTCTGTAGGTTGGAGAAATCTTTATCTTCTTTATCAGTGCCTTTTGGAAGTAAGAAATACACCTGGTTTGATTATAAAAGGGTTGATAACCTTGAATCTCAGAGATAACTTGTGTTTCTCTGTAATCCTTATCTTTGCCAAGTTTTTCTTCCCATTAGTAACAAAATCTAAAGCTCTGCATCCTTTTCATCTTCTGAATTAAACTTTAATTGTTCCAAAAGATAGATTGTTCAGTGCTTAGAGACTAAGGGCAGGGACCTGTGTAAGTCTCATAAAAACTTTGGACGATTTCATTAATCTTTTTTCTTCCCACTGTCAATTCCCTAGAAGGCTTTATTCAACACAGACAACATTCTTCAGACCTACCATTAATCTTATTTTTTTCAAACTATTTTCTTGCTTTCTCAGTATTCTCTGAGTAAAATTTTCAAGCCCAATAAAATACAAATGTTTTGTTCTTGCTACTAATGTCTAGTAAGTGAATTCAACTTTGTTGTTTTTTTTCAGTGTTAGCCCCAAGAAGAAATACTTTTTGTGTAGGTGAAACTGGTATTAACACCTCTTAATAAAGATTAAATCAGGCCATAAATAATCCTGGAGATCACTAGTCTAAACCTCTCATTTTTGTACCTAATTTAGGCCTTAGTATACAAATGCCTTGTATAGACTCAAGTAGTAATACAGGGTAAAAAATCATTGCAAGGTTCAGTTAACCTCTCGACTGGCATGCTGTTCAAGATAGCATGTACTAACTGTCCTTTAAATTTTCTGTCTGAATTAAAAAGCTTGGAAATAAAACTATTTCCATTAACACTTAATAAGATTTGCAAGATTAAGGCTACACTGTATTGACCTTTTATATCAAGTAACAAGTGAATGGTAAATCATTACAATAATTAGATGAGATAGTTACTTATTAACCAAAGATTCAAGGAGATTGCCCTGCAATGAAGGAGATGTGAATGTAATAATTTAAAAACATTCTCGTTATGTCATTTTGAAGTAAAAAATAAAGACTTCTATATGGTTAATATTATTTCTCAAATTTGCTGGCGACTTAGGACTCATTTTTTCAGATGCAGTAGATATAAAACAGCATTATTTTGCTTCTAAGCATAAAATACATCTCTCCCTTCCCATCTTTAAACTTCTTTTCATTTAACCTTGAATTCTACATAGTCAAATCTCTATAGGTAGGAATAGAAGCTGAAGAAAGGTAAACACTCTTATTGAATTAATTTCTAATAGAATATTTCTTTTCTTGTTGCTATCAAATGATTAATGCATTTGAAACATAAGCAACTCTTAAGATACCAATTAGATAGTATGGTATCTTTCAGTAAAAGGAAAAAAAAAAACCCAAACCAGTGACAACCAACCAGCCAACCAACCAATGAAAAGCTCCAAACAGACCCAGGTCACCAAGTGAGATCACAGTTAATTCAGGACACTTGAGCATGTCTCACAAGTTTCTTCCAAAGAATGATTTGCATTGCTCCTTAAGCA
Organism: Smutsia gigantea; assembly: GCA_032199065.1. Taxonomy (NCBI): domain Eukaryota; kingdom Metazoa; phylum Chordata; class Mammalia; order Pholidota; family Manidae; genus Smutsia; species Smutsia gigantea. Next base: position 52,861 of record JAVSCE010005930.1, on the reverse strand, counting down.
AATGGAAACATCTGTTCGGCTGCACTCCTCAAGGTACATTTTCTAAAAAATGATTTTGTTGCCAGTCCAAACATTCTATTGCTGACCTTTACAAAGAATAATACAAAAGCCAGAAAACTTTGTCTTTTTTCTTGGAGTATCTTCATTAAAATTAGTTGAACTAAACAGTTCTTTAATTACTAATAATATTTGACGTGGTTTACTTTTTTTCGGCATTCTGCAGTTTAAAGGTCTCTAGAAGCTTGAGAAAATATTTTTGTAAATATTTCTTTGTATCAAGTCAGTGAAAAGAAGTAATCAGGTTCTTGCTCTGACCACAATATTTATTTCCCATGTGATTTCTCAACCTACTTGTTTTTTTGTTAATATAATTTATTTTATTATCATTAATCTACAATTACATGTGCAATATTACGGTTATTAAACCCTTCATCAGGTCCCCCCCACCAACCCCATTACAGTCACTGTCCATCAGCGTAGTGAGATGCTATAGAATCACTACTTGTCTTCTCTGAGTTGTACTGCCCTCCCCGTGCCCCCCCAACATTACATCTGCTAATCGTAATGCCCCTTTTTCCCTCTTATCCCTCCCTTCCCGCCCATTTTCCCCAGTCCCTTTCCCTTTGGTAACTATTAGTCCGTTCTTGGGTTCTGTGAGTCTGCTGCTGTTTTGTTCCTTCAGTTTTTTTCTTTGTTCTTATACTCCACATATGAGTGAAATCATTTGATACTTGTCTTTTTCGGCTTGGCTTATTTCACTGAGCATAATACCCTCTAGCTCCATCCATGTTGTTGCAAATGGTAGGATTTGTTTTCTTCTTATGGCTGAATAATATTCCATTGTGTATATGTACCACATCTTCTTTATCCATTCATCTACTGATGGACACTTAGGTTGCTTCCATTTCTTGGCTATTGTAAATAGTGCTGCAATAAACATAGGGGTGCATCTGTCCTTTTCAAATTGGGCTGCTGCATTCTTAGGGTAAATTCCTAGGAGTGGAATTCCTGGGTCAAATGGTATTTCTATTTTGAGTTTTTTGAGGAACCTCCATACTGCTTTCCACAATGGTTGAACTAATTTGCAGTCCCACCAGCAGTGTAGGAGGGTTCCCTTTTCTCCACATCCTCGCCAACATTTGTTGTTGTTTGTGTTTTGGATGTTGGCCATCCTCACTGGTGTGAGGTGATATCTCATTGTGGTTTTAATCTGCATTTCTCTGATGATTAGCGATGTGGAGCATCTTTTCATGTGCCTGTTGGCCATCTGAATTTCTTCTTTGGAGAAGTGTCTATTCATGTCCTCTGCCCATTTCTTAATTGGATTATTTGCTTTCTGTTTGTTAAGGTGCATGAGTTCTTTATATATTTTGGATGTCAACCCTTTATCAGATACGTTTTTATGAATATATTCTCCCATACTGTAGGATGTCTTTTTGTTCTACTGATGGTGTCCTTTGCTGTACAGAAGCTTTTCAGCTTGATATAGTCCCACTTGTTCATTTTTGCTTTTGTTTCCCTTGCCCGGGGAGATATGTTCATGAAGAAGTCGCTCATGTTTATGTCCAAGAGATTTTTGCCTATGTTTTTTTCTAAGAGTTTTATGGTTTCATGACTTACATTCAAGTCTTTGATCCACCTTGAGTTTACCTTTGTGTATGGGGCTAGACAGTAGTCCAGTTTCATTCTCTTACATGTAGCTGTCCAGTTTTCCAACACCAGCTGCTGAAGAGGCTGTCATCTCCCCATTGTATATCCAAGGCTCCTTTATCAAATATTAATTGACTGTATATGTTTGGGTTAATGTTTGGATTTTCTATTCTGTTCCACTGGTCTGTGGGTCTGTTTTTGTGCCAATACCAAATTGTCTTGATTACTGTGGCTTTGTAGTAGAGCTTGAAGTCAGGGAGTGTAATTCCCCTGTTTTATTCCTCCTTCTCAGGATTGCTTTGGCTATTCGGGGTCTTTTGTGGTTCCATATGAATTTTAGAATTATTTGTTCCAGTTCATTGAAGAAAGCTGTTGGTAGTTTGATAGGGATTGCATTGAATCTGTAGATTGCTTTAGGTAGTATAGCCATTTTGACAATATTGATTCTTCCTAGCCAAGAGCATGGGATGCATTTCCATTTGTTAGTGTCCTCTTTAATTTCTCTTAGGAGTGTCTTGTAGTTTCAGAGTACAGGTCTTTCACTTCCTTCGTTAGGTTTATTCCTAGGTATTTTATTCTTTTTGATGCAATTGTGAATGGAATTGTTTTTCTGATTCTCTTTCTGTTAGTTCATCATTAGTGTATAGGAAAGCAACAGATTTCTGTGTGTTAATTTTGTATCCTGCAACTTTGCTGAATTCAGATATTAGTTCTAGTAGTTTTGGAATGGAGTCTTTAGGGTTTTTTATGTACAGTATCATGTCATCTGCAAATAGTGACAATTTGACTTCTTCTTTACCAATCTGGATGCCTTGTATGTCTTTGTTTTGTCTGATTGCTGTGGCTAGGACCTCCAGTACTATGTTGAATAACAGTGGAGAGAGTGGGCATCCCTGTCTTGTTCCCGATCTTAGATGAAAAGCTTTCAGCGTCTCGCCGTTAAGTATGATGTTAGCTGTGGGTTTGTCATATATAGCCTTTATGATGTTGAGGTACTTGCCTGTCTATACCCATTTTGTTGAGAGTTTTAATCAGGAATGGATGCTGAATTTTGTCAAATGCTTTTTCAGCATCTATGGAGATGATCATGTGGTTTTTGTTCTTCTTTTTGTTGATGTGGTGGATGATGTTGATGGATTTTCGAATGTTGTACCATCCTTGCATCCCTGGGATGAATCCCACTTGATCATGGTGTATGGTCCTCTTGATGTATTTTTGAATTCGGTTTGCTAATATTTTGTTGAGTATTTTTGCATCTACGTTCATCAGGGATATTGGTCTGTAATTTTCTTTTTTGGTGAGGTCTTTGCCCGGTTTTGGTATTAGAGTGATGCTGGCTTCATAGAATGAGTTTGGAAGTATTCCCTCCTCTTCTATTTTTTGGAAAACTTTAAGGAGAATCGGTGTTATTTCTTCTCTATATGTCTGGTAGAATTCAGAGGTGAATCCATCAGGCCCAGGGGTTTTGTTCTTGGGTAGTTTTTTGATTACCAATTCGATTTCGTCGCTGGTGATTGGTCTGTTTAGTTTTTCTGTTTCTTGCTTGGTCAGTCTTGGAAGGTTGTATTTTTCTAAGAAGTTGTCCATTTCTTCTATGTTTTCCAGCTTGTTAGCATATAGGTTCTCATAATATTCTCTTATGATTCTTTGTATTTCTGTGGGGTCTGTCGTGATTTTTCCTTTCTCATTTCTGATTGTGTTTATGTGTGTAGATTCTCTTTTTCTCTTAATGAGTCTGGCTAGGGGTTTATCTATTTTGTTTATTTTTTCAAAGAACCAGCTCTTGTTTTTATTGATTTTTTCTATTGTTTTATTCTTCTCAACTTTATTTATTTCTTCTCTAATCTTTATCAACCTACTTGTTTTTATAGGATTGTGCTGGAAGGGATCTTAGAGAGCACCTTATTCAATAGATTAAAAAATAGGGAACCATGAAATTTAAACATCTTGCTCAAGTTCACATAACTAGTGAGAACTGTGGATACACGAAGACTAGACCAGATCTCCAGATATGAATATTGTCTCAAGTAGTGAATATATTTCAAAAAATGCTAGTTGCCAAAAAAAATAAAAGTAACCATGAGCATTTGTAATTATACCATTACAACACCAAGATTACATATGTTGATTAAAATGCAATTTACAAAACTGATGAGAAAAAAATATTGGTGTTCAACTAGTGTGAGATGGCCTATTATGCTAAAGATAATGCAACACTCCTTCTTTATGGTTTGTTTTAATATAGGGCTTTAGGAGAACCTGGTAAGCAGTTTCAAATTAGGGTCACAGAAGCTTGCTATGATTCTTTTTACTACTCTCTAATTATATGCTGATATATACTATTCTTAAAAATGTCTTAGAGTTGGTTGACTTAAGAACGTACAGGATGCCAAGTGGATCTCACTCGTCTCGTAGACTCTCATGTCAACTGGCTGATAGATAAAGCCCTAGAATAAAAACCTGCTTGCTGCTGTGAATGGATGTGTGGGCTAAAAGATGAAAAGGCACTGTAGAAACTTATGTCACTCCATTAAAATCCTGAACATGTAGACCCTAGGAGAGATATATACATAAACTATAAAAATATCAATGTGATGACATTGATCTGAAAGGTAGGAAAAAATTAGGCCACTGAATTGTTTAAATCACGATTAAAAAACTAGTATTGTTTTCTCCTTGAAATACATTTTTCAATTAAATTCAATTGTAGACCTAGATGGCATTTTTGATGTAAGATAGTATGATGTAGCAGGAGCATCTAGAAACATTGTTTTCCTAAATTTTTTTTTTCTCTTTACTATTGCTTCGTGTCTTAATCCTTATGCTACAGGTTTGACTTTTCTTAAGTTATTCTGACAAAACTTCCATGATTTCATGTGAACATTAGAGAATAATACTTTCTCCGTGTTCAGCTTCCTTCATAGACAAAGACAAAAATAAAAGTCTGTATTGTAAATGAAACCATACATACCATTGCTATAGTTATAGTAGACCCACTGCCCACTCTTGGGTTTGGGAAGTGACACAGGTGTCTCTTCAGCAGGGAGACTGTAGAATCGGCATTCAACGAATAGCCGCTGGATGGTATCATCTGCAGTTACTGGAGAGTCATTAAGGCTTAGAGCTATGATTTCAATCCGAATTTTTTCTGATGGCTGTTTAAAGAGCAAAAACAAAAAAACCACAAAGAAACAAATAAAGCAAATGAACAAAAATTCCTATACTCTTTTTCGCTATCCATTTTCAGTGAGACATGAAGGCCAATGGGTTTCTCTTTTGAAACACATTTGGAACACCCTACTATATAATAGTGTCCTGTATAGTTTTACATGTGATAGATTATTCACGAGAGAGAGAGAATGAGATTCTAATGCCCCAGGGTTTGAAGTTAACAGTGTCATGGCAATAGACTCCTGATTTACATTTGAGGCTATAAATACCCCACTAATAGTCTATCAAAAGTGAAGATTATGAGATCTTCATCTCCCATTGCTTTCAGAATGACAAGTATCAGTTGGCCTTGTTTCAAACTATGTAATGAAATACATGTTTATCACTGCTTTTATTTAAACTACAGTACCTGAGAAAGTTTAGATTATTCAGGGATCAAAGCAAACCAAGATAACACTTCAGTTAAATGTTTTTTTTAACAATATTAAATTTGTTCTTTATTCTCCTTTTCCTAAATCTCTCTTTAATAAATTCAGAGGCATGCCGCAGAGAGTATATAAGTCAGAGGTAAATTATATAACTTCAAATAATTAGAATATCCTGAACATGTTTATATGACCAACTTTTAGGAAGTCATTGTAAAACATAAATAAATAGCCAAATTCATTATAGTGATTACTTAGATTTTTCAAAGCATATAATTATTCAGATTGAAAAGCATAAGTATGCTATTTAAAAAATATCCTCATAAGGAATGATTTCCATTGCTGTCAAACCCCCTCAATATTTGATGAAGTAATTTTACCCCTTTCTTTCAAAAGACATTTTCTTTTATTATGTATTCTAAGACACTTTAACTAAAAACTCAAATCTGAATATTTCAATAAGGTTATTTTATTATTCAGCAGATTCATGGAAATTTTACTAGGATGACAGAGAAAATTCCACACCATTCTGTCTCCACTAATACAGGTACAAGGCTGCAGCTGGCAATATTACTAGGATTAGCATAGTATGATGAAATATTTAAAGGAAAATTTTTTCTAAAACCTAATAAATCAAATGACTGCCAAATGTCATTAAAGTGATGGTCTTTGACTTGAATATGCTTTTCATATTCAAATTTGAAAAGAAAGAGATGAAAGCCTGAAAAGGTTACTCGGTTTCAACTAATAACCTCAAGCCCTCTCCGTTCACGTGCATAAAAAATGAAGTTGGCTCTATTGTCTGATCTCACTTCAGAAATGCGCTTCTCTGCCTGCTGAAGATGAACATGGTAAAAAAAATACTTTAAATGATTATTATTTTTTCCTTAAAATGTATTATGGTTGTCAAAATACTGTAACACACACACACACACACACATTTTTTATAGTTCTGGCTTAAATGTAGCACAATGCATAATTAAGTTTTTACATAACCTGTAATTTGACAAACTTAGAATTGTTGTAACAATAACATCTTATAAAACATGCCTGCCTCTACAAAGAAGAATTAAAGGAAAATAGCTATAAAAGGGCAAAAGAGGCATAGTTGTTTCTACATTGTGAAGAGAGGAATTTAAAATAGTTTATCACAGAATCCAATGAAGAGACAAATGAACTTTTAAACAGCAGGGGAATCAAATATATATAAGTGGTTATTTTATTAAAATATATGAACTGTACAATCCCCATATGAAAACTCACATTATTGTAAAAGTAAATTTAGGCTGTCAAATAAAACACAAAAATAAAATTCTAAATCAAAGTAGATACTTGGATCAGGGACAAACAAAAAAACCACCAAACCAAACAAACCAAAAGAAAATCTACCATGTTTTCTAAAGAAACAGAAGAGCTTTAAAGTGCCTTTTATGATGTCTATCTTCCTTTTGGTCCACTTTTGTTGTTGTTATTTCCCCCAAGGACTCATTACCTTTATCATATGTCCTTTGTAATTCTCCAGCTGATATTACTGACAGACGTTATTAGCTATCATTTTTTTTGTTCCTTTTTGCTACATGAATCAAAATAAATCCCATAACGGATAAGTTTCAAATAGTATATATCTAGGGAAGCATGCTCTGAACAAAGAATTGTCCAAACACTATACATTTGGGCTTATGGGTCTAGCCAAGTTATTTTTCAACATTGAAACAATTCTGGTTGTGCTCATGCTTCTGTGAATCAAAAGTTCAACTGAATTATACATGAAGATTTTGAAGATTAGGAAGCACATCAAGTGCATAACAGACAACTCCAACTTCATGTTGGAAATGAACTCATTATTTCCTCTCTCCTTTCCACCAATCTCATTCATCCCCTGAGATTTCCTATCTGGTCACCAATCAAGAGACCTTGGAGGCATTTCTGCAACCTCCATTTCCCACACCCACAGTATACTATAGGTCACCAGTTCCTATTCATTTTCCTTCTTCAGTATCTCAATGATTCATTGAATTATTGAAGGCTTATGATACTTCAACATTGTGTCAGCTATTGGGGATATAAAAACAAAACAATATGTGGTTTCTTTTCTCATTTCTAGAAAAACTTCTTCAGGTTTTCATCTGATCTGAGGAAGGAACTAATTGAACAGCTGCCTGCATTAAAAAGTAGTTCGACAGAATGAGGGAGAAAATAGAAGGAATCATAAGATATAACTGGCTGACAGAGCTGTAGACAGATGGATGGTAGAGACTATAAGCAAAGTGATATCAGGACTATTATTGCTTATTGTATCACTGGTGTGATCTGCAGTACACACTCAAAAAATTAGGGGATCTACTCTCGTGGCTGTAAGAGAGGTAAGCCACTACTGCCCCAATCCCTTGCCTGCAGCCTCAATTATTCTTTGTGGGGCAGAATTCTCTCGCTTAAAACAAATCAGGTATCACCTTTCTCTTTGAAAACCTATTACCCTATACTCTAGCCATTTCCCCAGACCTGTGGTATGCTGTTCATATGGCTCAAAGTTTGTATCTGAAATCTTCTCCATTAGACAAAGTTCCACTTGTTTGAGGCCGCAGGGCACACATGTTCTCCTTTCATGACAGCAATACTGATTTCCAAGAATGAGTTGGTTCCTCCTCTGATCCCCACCGGCACTTTTCAGTCACATTGTACTGCATGGATTTCTTTACATATCTGCTTCTCTGTGGACTGTGAGCTCCTGAGACCAGGACCATATCCTATGCATCTTCTGCTCTTTAACATTCTGTCTGGCACATAGTAGGGTCTCAAGAAATACTTAATGATATAGAGTCAAAGGAGGGTAAATATCTTCTTCATATTCAATATATATATATTTTAAAATTTTTTATTAAGGTATCATTGATATACACTCTTACGAAGGTTTCGCATGAAAAAACAATGGGGTAACTACATTTACCCATATTATCAAGTCCCCACCCATACCCCAATGCAGTCACTGTCCTTCAGTGTAGTAAGATGCCACAGATTCACTATTTGCCCTCTCTGTGCTACACTGTTTTCCTGGTGACCCCCCACACCATGTGTACTAAACATAATACCTCTCAATCCCGTTCCCCTTCCCTCCCCACCTGCCTTCCCACACCCTTCCCCTTTGGTAACAACTAGTTCCTTCCTGAAGTCTCCGAGTCTGCTGCTATTTTGTTCCTTCAGTTTTGCCTTGTCGTTATACTCCACAAATAAAGGAAATCATTTGGCACTTGTCTTTCTCCGCCTGGCTTATTTCACTGAGCATAATATCATCCAGGTCCATCCTTGTTGTTGCAAATGGTAGAATTTGTTTCTTTCTTATGGCTGAATAGTATTGCACTGTGTATATGTACCACATCTTCTTTATCCATTCATCTACTGGTGGACACTTAGGTTGCTTCCATATCTTGGCTATTGTAAAAAGTGCTGTGATCAACATAGGGGTGCATATGTATTTTTGAATCTGAGAAGTTGTATTCTTTGGGTCAATTCCAAGGAGTGGGATTCCCAGGTCAAATGGTATTTCTATTTTTAGTTTTTTGAGGAGCCTCTATATTGCTTTCCACAATGGTTGAACTAGCTTACATTCCCACCAGCAGTGTAGGAGGGTTCCCCTTTCTCCACATCCTCGCCAGCTTTTGTTGTTCTTAGTCATTTGGATGCTGGCCATCCTTACTGGTGTGAAGTGATACCTTATTGTGCTTTTAATTTGCATTTCCCTGATGATTAGTGATGTGGAGCATCTTTTCAGGTGTCTGTTGGCCATCTGAATTTCTTCTTTGGAGAAGTATTTGCTCATATCCTCTGCCCATTTTTTAATTGGGTTATTTGTTTTTTGGGTATTGAGGTATGTAAGTTCTTTATATATTTTGGATGTTAACCCCTTGTCGGATATGTCATTTACAAATATATTCTCCATAATGTAGGATGTCTTTTTGTTCTGTTGATGGTGTCCTTTGCTGTACAGAAACTTTTTAGTTTGATGTAGTCCCATGAGTTCATTTTTGCTTTTGTTTCCCTTGCTTGAGGAGATGCGTTCAGGAAGAAGTTGCTCATGCTTATACTCAGGAGATTTTTGCCTATGTTGTCTTCTAAGAGTTTTATGGTTTCATGATTTACATTCAGGTCCTTGATCCATTTCGAGTTTACTCTTGTGTATGGGGTTAAACAATAATCCAGTTTCATTCTCTTGCATGTAGCCATCCAGTTTTGCCAACACCAGCTGTTGAAGAGGCTGTCATTTCCCCATTGTATGTCCATGGCTCCTTTATCATATATTAATTGACCATTATATGGTTGGGTTTATATCAGGGCTCTCTAGTCTGTCCCATTGGTCTATGGGTCTGTTCTTGTGCCAGTACCAAATTGTCTTGAGTACTTTGGCTTTGTAGTAGAGCTTGAAGTTGGGGAACATAATCCCCCCAGCTTTATTCTTCCTTCTTGGGATTGCTTTGGCTATTCGGGGTCTTTTGTGGTTCCATATGAATTTTAGAATGATTTTCTCTAGTTCACTGAAGAATGTTGTTGGTATTTTGATAGGAATTGCATTGAATCTGTAGATTGCTTTAGGCAGGATGACCATTTTGACAATATTAATTCTTCCTATCCATGAGCACGGAATGTGTTTCCATTTATTGGTATCTTCTTTAATTTCTCTCTGAGTGTCTTGTAGTTTTCAGAGTATAGGTCTTTCACTTCCTTGGTTAGGTTTATTCCTAGCTATTTTATTCTTTTTGATGCAACTGTGGATGCAATTGTTCTCCTGGTTTCTCTTTCTGTTAGTTCATTGTTAGTGTATAGGAATGTCAAAGATTTCTGCGTATTAATTTTGTATCCCACAACTTTGCTGAATTCAGGTATTAGATCTAGTATTTTTGCAGTGGATTCTTTAGGGTTTTTTATGTACAATATGATGTCATCTGCAAACAGGGACAGTTTAACTTTTTCCTTGCCAATATGGATACCTTTTATTTCTTTGTGTTCTCTGAGTGCTGTGGCTAGGACCTCCAGTACTATGTTGAATACAAGTGGGGAGAGTGGGCATCCTTGTCTTGTTCCCGATCTTAATGGAAAAGCTTTCAGCTTCTTGCTGTCAAGTATAATGTTGGCTGTGGATTTATAATACATGGCCTTTATTATGTTGAGGTACTTGCCCTCTATTCCCATTTTGTTGAGAGTGTTTATCATGAATGGATGTTGAATTTTGTCGAATGCTTTTTCAGCATCTATGGAGATGATGATGTGGTTTTGTCCTTTTTGTTGATGTGGTGGATGATGTTGATGGATTTTCGAATGCTGTACCATCCTTGCATCACTGGAATAAATCCTACTTGACCATGATGTATGATGCTTTTGATGTATTTCTGAATTCGGTATGCTAATATTTTGTTGTGTATTTTTGCATCTATGTTCATCAGGGATATTGGTCTGTAATTTTCTTTTTTTAGTGGTGTCTTTGCCTGCTTTTGGTATTAGAGTGATGCTGGCCTCATAGAATGAGTTTGGAAGTATTCCCTCTTCTTCTACTCTTTGGAAAACTTTAAGTGTATGGGTATTAGGTCTCCCCTAAATGTTTGATCAAATTCAACAGTGAAGCCATCTGGTCCAGGCATTTTGTTCTTAGGTAGGGTTTTGATTACCAGTTCAATTTCGTTGCTGGTAATTGGTCTGTACAGATTTCTGTTTCTTTCTGGGTCAGCCTTGGAAGGTTGTATTTTTCTAGAAAGTTGTCCATTTCTTCTAGGTTATCCAGTTTGTTAGCATATACTTTTTCATAGTATTCTCTAATAAATCTTTGTATTTCTGTGGTGTCCGTAGTTATTTTTCCTTTCTCATTTCTGATTCTGTTTATGTGAGTAGACTCTTTTTTTCGTGATAAGTCTGGCTAGGGCTTTATCTATTTTGTTTATTTTCTCGAAGAACCACCTCTTGCTTTCATTGATCCTTTCAATTATTTTATTCTTCTCGATTTTATTTATTTCCGCTCTAATCTTTATTATGTCCCTCCTTCTACAGACTTTGGGTCTCATTTGTCCTCCTTTTTCTCATTTCATTAATTGTAAGTTTAGACTGCTCATATGGGATTGTTCTTCTTTCTTGAAGTAGGCCTGTATTGCAATATACTTTCCTCTTAGCACGGCCTTCGCTGCATCCCACAGATACTGTGGTCTTGAATTATTGTTTTCATATGTCTCCATATATCGCTTGATCTCTGTTTTTATTTGGCCATTGATCCATTGGTTATTTAGGAGCATGTTGTGAAGCCTCCATGTGTTTGTGGGCTTTTTCGTTTTCTTTGTGTAGTTTATTTCTAGTTTCATACCTTTGTGATCTGAGAAACTGGTTGGTCCAATTTCAATCTTTTTGAATTTACCGTGGCTCTTTTTGTGGCCTAAAATATGATCTATTCTTGAAACTGTTACTGTTCCATGTGCACTTGAGAAGAATGTGTATTCTGCTGCTTTTGGGTGTAGAGTTCTGTAGATGTCTGTTAGGTCCATCTGTTCTAATGTGTTGTTCAGTGCCTCTGTCTCCTTACTTATTTTCTGTCTGGTTGATCTGTCCTTCAGAGTGAGTGGTGTGTTGAAGTCTCCTAGAATGAATGCATCTTATTCTATTTCCCCTTAATTCTGTTAGCTTTTGTTTCACATATGTAGGTGCTCCTGTGTTCGGCTCATAGATATTTATAATGGTTATATCTTCTTGTTGGATTGACCCTTTTATCATTTTGCAATATCATTTTTTGTCTCTTGAGACTTTCTTTGTTTTGAAGTCTATTTTGTCTGATACAAGTACTGCAACACCTGCTTTTTTCTCCCCATTAGTTTCATGAAATGTCTTTTTCCATCCCTTCACTTTTAGTCTGTGTATATCTCTGGGTGTGAAGTGAGTCTCTTTTAGGCAGCATATAGATGGGTCTTGTTTTTTTATCCGTTCAGTGACTCTATGTCTTTTGATTAGTGCATTTAGTCCATTTACATTTAGGGTGATTACGGATAGGTATGTACTTATTGCCATTGTAGGCTTTAGATTCGTGGTTACCAAAGGTTCAAGGTTAACTTCCTTACTATCTAAGAGTCTAACCTAACTCAATATGCTATTACAAACACAATCTAAAGGTTCTTTTTTTTTTCTCCTCCTTTTTCTTCCTCCTCCATTCTTTATATATTAGGTATCATATTCTGTACTCTTTGTCTATCCCTTGATTGACTTTAGGGATAGTTAATTTAATTTTGCCTTTTCTTAGTAATTAGCTGTTCTACTTTCTTTACTCTGCTTTATTACCTCTGGTGACAGGTATTGAACCGTAGGAGCACTTCCATCTATAGCAGTCCCTCCATAATGCACTGTAGAGATGGTTTGTGGGAGGCAAATTCTCTCAGCTTTTGCTTATCTGGGAATTGTTTAATCCCTCCTTAAAATTTAAATGATAATCTTGCTGGATAATGTAATCTTGGTTCAAGGTCCTTCTGCCTCATTGCATTTAATACATCATGCCATTCTCTTCTGGCCTGTAAGGTTTCTGTTGAGAAATCTGATGATAGCCTGATGGGCTTTCCTTTGTATGTGATCTTATATCTCTCTCTGGCTTCTTTTAATAATCTGTCTTTATCCTTGATCTTTACCATTTTAATTATTATATGTCTTGGTGTTGTAATTCTTGGGCCCCTTGTGTTGGGAGATCTGTGCACCTCCGTGGCCTGAGAGAGTATCTCCTTCCCCAGATTGGGAAAGTTTTCAGCAATTACCTCCTCAAAGACATTTTCTATCCCTTTTTCTCTCTCTTCTTCTGGTACCCCTATTATGTGAATATTGTTCCGTTTGGATTGGTCACACAGTTCTCTCAATATTCTTTCATTTTTGGAGATTATTTTTTCTCTCTGTGCCTCAGTTTCTTTGTGTTTCTCTTCTCTAATTTCTATTTCATTTATCGTCTCCTCCACCATTTCCAATCTGCTTTTAATACTGTCAATTGTGCTCTCCGACTAGAGTTCATTCCTAAGTTCTTGAATATCTTTCTGTACCTCCATGAGCATGTTAATGATTTTTATTTTGAACTCCCTTTCAGGAAGAGTCATGAGGTCGATATCATTTAGATCTTTCTCAGGAGTTGTATTAATTTTACTCTGAATCAGGTTCCTTTGGCATTTCATATTTGCATATGGTTCTCTCTACTGTCCAGAAGCTCTACTCTCTGGAGCTTCTGAGCCCCTGAGGCAATGTCAGGGATTGCAGGGGAGTGGTATTCATGCCTGGGGGGAGGAGAAAGATGTTTCCTGCTTCCTGGCTGCTATGCCTGTCTCCACTGCCTGAACCAGTGGGCTGAGCACACAGGTATAAGCCTCTATGCTTTGCGTTTGTAGTGGCTGTAGACAGATCTTCCCTCTGTCTGGGCTAACACCAGGGTAGAGTTTGCTGGTTTGTGAGCCAGGTGGGGCTGACCAGGAGAAAGGCACAGTAGGCTGCCTATCATGGAAGGGGTTCTTGGAGCTGTGTAGGCAGCCAGGGTACTGGAGCACCTGAAGATCGTGAAAGCTCCCAACCTGCTGGGCACAGTGCACACAGACAATTTTGTCTACCTGTCCTTTCTCCTGAGCAATAAGCTCTGTGCAATCCTTGCCCCTTTAGCAGCCCTCTTGCTGTTAGGAAGTCTGTCAGACTGCCCGCCTTTCTTTTGTCCCAGAGCAGCCGGATATGGATCCCTGCTTTCCACAAGCAGCTGGAATCTGTCTCTCCAGGAATTCTGCCTTTCTTAGCTTTCCAACCCCATAATTATGAGAGTATCATGCAAGCACCATGAAATGTAGGTTTGTACTCTAAGAGGAGATCTCTGGAGTTAGGTATTCAGCAGTCCCAGGTCTCCACTCCCTCCGTGCTCCATTTCTCTTCCTCCTGCCCGTGAGCTGAGGTGGGGGAAGGGCTCGGGTCCCGCTGGGCCACAGCTTTAGTGTTACCCTGTTCTATGAGGTCTGCTCTTGTCTCCAGGTGTATGCATTTTGGTGCAGTCCTCTTTCCTGTTGCTCTTTCAGGAGTAGTTGTATCAGTTATATTTTTGTATTATACACAGTTTTAGGAGGAAGCCTCTGTCTCACCTCTCACGCTGCCAACTGTATATTCAATATATTTTTATATATTTCCAGAAATATGCAAAGCTGCAATTTTTAGTATTTACTTCTTCTACAAATATTTGTTGTGTCCACTATGTTTTGGGGAGTTGGTGATTATTAAGTGTTGAAAATATATAGAAATCTTGACATTATAGATTTTAATTGACAACTATCTCAAAGACCGGTCAATATTGTAGAATCCAGGTGACAGGGGGCTACTGTTTCAACTTTACTGTATGCTTGAAAGTTTTCATAATAAAACAATGAAAAAAGAAGTTCAATTAGGAGAACTCAAACCCACAGCTAACATCATATTTAATTGCAAAAAGCTGTAAGTTTTTTCTCTAAGATGTGAAACAAGACAATGGTACCCACTCTCACCACTTTTATTCAACATAGTACTGGAGGTTCTAGCCATGGCAATCAGACAACAGAAAGAGAGAAAAGGCATACAAATTGGTAAGGAAGAAATTGAACTGTCACTATTTGGAGATAACATATTATATATAGAAAACCCTAAAGACTCCACCAAAAAAATATTAGAACTAATAACTGAATTCAGCAAAGTTGAAGTATACAAAATTAATACACAAAAATCTTGTACATTCCTATATACTAACAACAAACTAGCAGAAAGATAAATCAGGAAAACAACTCCATTTACGATTGCATCAAAAAGAATAAAATACCCAGGAATAAACCTAAGGAGGTAAAAGACATTTACTCTGAAAACTGTATGACACTCATGAGAGAAATTAGATACAAATAAATGGAAATCTATCCTGTGCTCATGGATAGGAAGAATTAATACTGTTAAAATGGCCATCCCGACCAATTTACAGACTCAATGCAATCTCTATCAAAATACCAACAGCATTCTTCAATGAACTAGAAGAAACAGTTCTAAAATTTATATGGAACCACAGAAGACCCCAAATAGCCAAAGTAATCCTGAGAAAGAAGAACAAAGCTGGGAGGATTACACTCCCTGACTTCAAGCTCTACTACAAAGCCACAGTAATCAAAACAACTTGGTACTGTCACAAGAACAGACCAATAGATCAATGGAACAGAACAGACAGCCCAGATATAAACCCATGTATATATGGTCAATTAATATACAATAAAGAAGCCATGAATATACAATGGGGAAAAGAGACCCATTTCAACAACTGGTGCTGGGAAAACCAGATAGTTACATGTAAGAGAATGAAACTGGATTATTGTCTAACTCCATAAACAAAAGTAAACCCAAAATGGGTCAAAGACTGGAATGTAAGTCATGAAACCATAAAACTCTTTAGAAGAAAACATAGGCAAAAATCTCTTGAATATAAGCATGAGCAACATTTTCCTGAACATATCTCCTTGGGCAAGGGAAACAAAATAAAAATGAAGAAGTGGGACTAAATCAAACAAAAAAACTTCTGTACAGCAAAGGACACCATCAGCAAAACAAAAAGGCACCCTACAGTATGAAAGAATATTTTCATAAATAACTCATCTGATAAGGAGTTAATATCCAAAGTATATAAAGGACTCATATGCTTTAACACCCAAAAAACAAATAAACCAATTAAAAAATGGGTGGAGGACCTGAACAGACACTTCGCCAAAGGAGAAATACAAATGGCCAACAGGCACATGAAAAGATGCTCC
The DNA here is from genome assembly GCA_032199065.1 of Smutsia gigantea. NCBI lineage: Eukaryota > Metazoa > Chordata > Mammalia > Pholidota > Manidae > Smutsia > Smutsia gigantea. Next base: position 36,831 of record JAVSCE010005930.1, on the reverse strand, counting down.
ACATTGCTAATCACCAGGGAAATGCAAATTAAAACCACAAGGGGAAATCACTTCAAACCAGTTAGGATGGCCACAATACAAAAGACAAGAAATAACAAATGCTGGTGAGGATGTGGAGAAATGGGAACCCTCCTACACTATTGGTGGGAATGTAAAAAGGTGTAACTTGTTGGAAATTGGAAAGCAATATGGAGGTGGCTCAAAAAACTAAAAATAGAAATACCATTTGATCCAGTCATTCCACTCCTAGGCATTTACACAAAGAAAACAAAATCCCTGATTTGAGAAGACATGTGCACGCCTATGTTTCCTGATGCAATATTTGCAATAGACAAGATGTGGAAGGAACCTAAGTGTCCATCAATAGATGACTAGATAAAGAAGATGTGGTACATATACACAACAGAATATTATTCAGCCATAAAAAAGAAATCCTGCAATTTGCAACAACATGGATGAATCGAGAAGGTATTATGCTCAGTTAAAGAAGCCAGGTGGAGAAAGACAAATACCATATGTTTCACTTATTGTGGAGCAAAAAAAACAAAGCAAAACAAGGAACAAAGTAGCAGTAGACTGATAGACACTGACAAGGGACTAGTGGTTACCAATAGGGAGGGGTTGGTGTGGGTGTAGTGTAAGGGGATAAAGTAGCACAATAATTCATAATCACAATATAAGTTGGTCACGGCAACAGTAGTAGATCACGAAGAATACAGTTAAATGATTCGGTAACATCTTATTATGTTGATAGGTAGTGACCACACTAGTGGGGGGTGAGGATTTAATAATATGATAACTGTGAACTACTGTGTTGTATATCTGAAACCAACATAAGATTGGGTATCAAGAATACTTGAATAGGGAGACTTCCGGGAAGATGGCGGCGTGAGCAGAGCGGCAGAGACCTCCTCCCCAAACCATATATATTTATGAAAATACAACAAATACAACTATTCCTAAAAGAGAGACCAGAAGATACAGGACAGCACTCAGCCTGCATCTACACCTGAGAGGATTCGGAAACCTGCGAGGTGGGTAAGATACGGAGCCGCGTCCCAGCGGGACCCGAGCACACCCCCACCCAAGCACACCGGTGGGAGGACAGGATTCAGAGCCGGGAGGGAGTGGAAGTACAGGCCCGTGAAATAGCCAGTTCTGGTGATCTGTGCTGGAAGCGCGCAAACACATCGCGTAGTGTTATCGGAGATTGGAGAGACAGAGGGTGCAGGATCTGAGCCTGGGAATGCACTGGGTCCTCGCAGCCGGCTCCCTGGGAAAGAAGAAAACCATGTGCTGTTTTTTACTGGTCTTAAAGCTAGGGGCCCAGCGGAGGAACAGTATCATTCCAGCACATTTGGCCAAGCAGACTGGAAGTCCTGGGGAATTTCGGACCCCTAGGCTGGCAACTGAGAAAAAGTAGCCCTACTGAGACTTCCCACAGAGATCAAGAGCTTCCCATTCATTCCCGCACAGGCAAGAGCTACAAAGGGCCCTGTGGAGCGGCGCGACCACGGCTGCGGAATAGTGGAGCAATAGTGCCACCTACAGCATCCTCACAGAATCTACTCCTGGCGGATGTCTTTTTGGTTGGGCTTTTTATTTTGGTGTTTCTTTTCTTTTCTTTCTTTCTTCTTTTTCTTTCTCTTCTCTTTCTGTTTTTTTTTTAAGGTCTTACAGAGCCCAGCTGACATACATGGCACCTATCAGTGACCATTTCTATCGACTTGAAAAAAGACAGAGGAATATGGTACAAACAAAGCTTACTCAGACCCAGACACCAGAGAGGGAGTCTGAAGGGACGGAAATGCACAATCTTCCTGAAAAAGAATTCAGAATAAAAGTTATAACCATACTGATGGATCTACAGAGAAATGTGCAAGAGCTGAGGGAGGAAGTGAGGGAAGTGAGGAAAGACAATGCAGAAATCAGACAAGCGATCGACGGGCGTAACAGCAGACTGGAGGAGATGCAAGAGACTGTTAATGGAATAGAAATCAGAGAACAGGAATACAGAGAAGCTGAGGCAGAGAGAGATAAAAGGATCTCTAGGAATGAAAGAATATTAAGAGAACTGTGTGACCAATCCAAACGGAACAATATTCGCATTATAGGAGTACCAGAGGAAGAAGAGAGAGAAAAAGGGATAGAAAGTGTCTTTGAAGTAATAATTGCTGAAAACTTTCCCTCGCTGGGGAAGGAAATAGTCTCGCAGTCCACCGAAGCCCACAGATCTCCCAAAACAAGGGACCCAAGGAAGACAACACCAAGACACATAATAATTAAGATGGCAAAGATCAAAGATAAAGACAGGGTATGAAAGGCAGCTAGAGAGAGAAAAAAGATCACCTACAAAGGAAAACCCATCAGACTATCATCAGACTTCTCAACAGAAACCTTATAGGCCAGAAGAGAATGGCATGATATATTTAACATTATGAAACAGAAGGTCCTCGAACCAAGAATATTGTATCCAGCACGATTGTCATTTAAATACGATGGAGGGATTAAACAATTTCCAGACAAACGAAAGTTGAGAGAGTTTGCCTCTCATAAACCACCACTACAGGATATCTTAAATGGACTGCTCTAGATGGAAGCACTCCTAAGGCTAAAAAGATGTCACCAGAGAAGTTAAATCATAGCAAAGAAAGCAGACCATCCAAATACTGACTAAAGGCAAAGAATAAAACAACTAGTATATAAAGAATGGAGGAGGAGGAATAAGAAGGGAGAGAAATAAAGAAACATCAGACAGTGTTTACAATTACTTAACAAGAGAGTTAAGTTAGATTGTTACATAGTAAAGAAGCAACCCTTGAACCCTTGGTAACCATGAATCTAAAGCGAGCAACGGCAAAAAGTACATATCTATCAATAATCACCCTAAATGTAAATGGACTGAATACACCAATCAAAAGACACAGAGTAACAGAATGGATAAAAAAGCAAGACCCATCTCTTTGCTGCTTACAAGAGACTCACCTCAAATCCAAAGATATACACAGACTAAAAGTGAAGGGATGGCAAAAGATATTTCATGCAAACAACAAGGAGAAAAAAGCAGGTGTTGCAGTACTTGTATCAGACAAAATAGACTTCAAAACGAAGAAAGTAGCAAGAGATAAAGAAGGACATTACATAATGATAAAGGGGTCAGTCCAACAAGAAGATATAACCATTATAAATATATATGCACCCAACACAGGAGCGCCAACATATGTGAGACAAATACTAACAGAATTAAAGGAGGAAATAGACAGCAATGCATTCATCTTAGGAGACTTCAACACACCACTCACTCCAGAGGACAGATCAACCAGACAGAAAATAAGTAAAGACACAGAGGTACTGAACAACACACTAGAACAGATGGACCTAACAGACATCTACAGAACTCTACATCCAAAAGCAAAAGGATACACATTCTTCTCAAGTGCACAGGGAACATTTTCCAGAATAGACCACATACTAGGTAGGCCACAAAAAGAACCTCAGTAATTTCAAAAATATTGAAATCCTACCAACCAACTTCTCAGATCACCAAGGTATAAAACTAGAAATAAATTTTAGAAAGAAATCAAAAAGGCTCACAAATACATGGAGACTTAACAACACTCTCCTAATTAATGAATGGGTTAATGACCAAATCAAACAGAAATCAAAGAATATATGGAGACTAATGACAACAACAACATAAAGCCACAACTTCTGTGGGACGCAGCAAAGGCAGTTCTAAGAGGAAAGTATATTGCAATCCAGGCCTATTTAAAGAAGGAAGAACATTCCCAAATGAATAGTCTAAAGACACAATTACTGAAATTGGAAAAAGAAGAACAAATGAGACCCAATGTCACCAGAAGGAGGGACACAATAAAGATCAGAGAAGAAATAAATAAAATTGAGAAGAATAAAACAATAGAAAAAATCAATAAAAACAAGAGCTGGTTCTTTGAAAAAATAAACAAAATAGATAAACCCCTAGCCAGACTCATTAAGAGAAAAAGAGAATCTACACACATAAACACAATCAGAAATGAGAAAGGAAAAATCACGATGGACCCCACAGAAATAAAAAGAATTATAAGAGAATATTATGAGAATCTATATGCTAACAAGCTGGAAAACAGAAGAAATGGACAACTTCTTAGAAAAATATAACCTTCCAAGACTGACCAAGCAAGAAACAGAAATACTAAACAGACCAATCACCAGCAATGAAATTGAAGCGGTAATCAAAAAACTACCCAAGAACAAAACCCGCGGGCCTGATGGATTCACCTCTGAATTCTACCAGACATATAGAGAAGAAATAACACCGATTCTCCTTAAAGTTTTCCAAAAAATAGAAGAGGAGGGAATACTTCCAAACTCATTCTATGAAGCCAGCATCACTCTAAGGCCAAAACCAGGCAAAGATCTCACCAAAAAAGAAAATTAAAGACCAATATCCCTGATGAAAGTAGATGCAAAAATACTTCACAAAATATTAGCAAACCGAATTCAAAAATTCATCAAGAGGATCATACACCATGATCAAGTGGGATTCATCCCAGGTATGCAAGGATGGTACAACATTCGAAAATCCATCAACATCATCCACCACATCAACAAAAAGAAGAACAAAAACCACATGATCATCTCCATAGATGCTGAAAAAGTATCTGACAAAATTCAGCATCCATTCCTGATTAAAACTCTCAACAAAATGGGTATAGACGTCAAGTACCTCAACATCATAAAGGCTATATATGACAAACCCACAGCTAACATCATAGTTAATGGCGATACGCTGAAAGCTTTTCATCTAAGATCGGGAACAAGACAGGGATGCGTACTCTCTCTACTGTTATTCAACATAGTACTGGAGGTCCTAGCCACAGCATTCAGACAAAACAAAGACATACAAGGCATCCAGATTGGTAAAGAAGAAGTCAAATTGTCACTATTTGCAGATGACATGATACTGTACATAAAATACCATAAGGACTCCATTCCAAAACTACTAGAACTAATATCTGAATTCAGCAAAGTTGCAGGATACAAAATTAACACACAGAAATCTGTTGCTTTCCTATACACTAATGATGAACTAACAGAAAGAGAAATCAGAAAAACAATTCCATTCACAATTGCATCAAAAAGAACAAAATACCTAGGAATAAACCTAACGAAGGAAGTGAAAGACCTGTACTCTGAAAACTACAAGACACTCCTAAGAGAAATTAAAGAGGACACTAACAAATGGAAATGCAGCCCATGCTCTTGGCTAGGAAGAATAAATATTGTCAAAATGGCTATACTACCTAAAGCAATCTACAGATTCAATGCAATCCCTATCAAACTACCAACAACTTTCTTCAATGAACTGGAACAAATAATTCTAAAATTCATATGGAACCACAAAAGACCCCAAATAGCCAAATCAATCCTGAGAAGGAGGAATAAAAGAGGGGGAATTACGCTCCCTGACTTCAAGTTCTACTACAAAGCAACAGTAATCAAGATAATTTGGTATTGGCCCCAAAACAGACCCACAGACCAGTGGAACAGAATAGAAAATCCAAACATTAACCCAAACATATACAGTCAATTAATATTTGATAAAAGTGCCTTGGATATACAATGGGGAGATGACAGCCTCTTCAGCAGCTGGTGTTGGAAAAACTGGACAGCTACATGTAAGAGAATGAAACTGGACTACTGTCTAGCCCCATACACAAAGGTAAATTCAAGGTGGATCAAAGACCTGAATGTAAGTCATGAAACCATAAAACTCTTAAGAAAAAAACATAGGCAAAAATCTCTTGGACATAAACATGAGCAACTTCTTCATGAACATATCTCCCCGGGCAAGGGAAACAAAAGCAAAAATGAACAAGTGGGACTCTATCAAGCTGAAAAGCTTTTGTACAGCAAAGGACACCATCAGTAGAACAAAAAGACATCCTACAGTATGGGAGAATATATTCATAAAAAACGTATCTGATAAAGGGTTGACATCCAAAATATATAAAGAACTCATGCACCTTAACAAACAAAAAGCAAATAAACCAATTAAGAAATGGGCAGAGGACATGAATAGACACTTCTCCAAAGAAGAAATTCAGATGGCCAACAGGCACATGAAAAGATGCTCCACATCGCTAATCATCAGAGAAATGCAGATTAAAACCACAATGAGATATCACCTCACACCAGTGAGGATGGCCAACATCCAAAACACAAACAACAACAAATGTTGGCGAGGATGTAGAGAAAAGGGAACCCTCCTACACTGCTGGTGGGACTGCAAATTAGTTCAACCATTGTGGAATGCAGTATGGAGGTTCCTCAAAAAACTCAAAATAGAAATACCATTTGACCCAGGAATTCCACTCCTAGGAATTTACCCTAAGAATGCAGCAGCCCAATTTGAAAAAGACAAATGCACCCCTATGTTTATTGCAGCACTATTTACAACAGCCCAGAAATGGAAGCAACCTAAGTGTCCATCAGTAGATGAATGGATAAAGAATATGTGGTAGATATACACAATGGAATATTATTCAGCTATAAGAAGAAAACAAATCCTACCATTTGCAACAACATGGATGGAGGTAGAGGCTATTATGCTCAGTGAAATAAGCCATGCTGAAAAAGACAAGTATCAAATGATTTCACTCACATGTGGAGTATAAGAACAAAGAAAAAAACTGAAGGAACAAAACAGCAGCAGCCTCACAGAAGAACCCAAGAACGGACTAATAGTTACCAAAGGCAAAGGGACTGGGGAAGATCGGTGGGAAGTGAGGGATAAGGGGGGAAAAGGGGCATTACGATTAGCAGATATAATGTTGGGGGGGCACGGGGAGGGCTGTACATCTCAGAGAAGACAAGTAGTGATTCCATAGCATGTCACTATGCTGACAGACAGTGAGTGTAGTGGGGTTGGTGAGGAAGGAGGTAGTTTAAGAACCATAATATTGCACATGTAATTGTAGATTAATGATACCAAAATAAATTACAAAAAATGAGACACAATAATTCAGAAAAAAAAAAAGAACACTTGAATAGGGGATTCTCAAGATGGCGTCATGAGTAGGGTGGCGGAAATCTCCTCTCAAAACCATATATATTTTGAAAATACAGCAAATACAACTATGCCTGAAAGAGTCACCAGGAGATACAGTACACCAGTCAGGCTACAACTACATCTGTGGGAACTCAACATCTCATGGAAGAGGGTAGGATACAAAGCAATGACCTGGTGGGACCCGAGCACTCCCCCCACCCCAGCTCACCAGCGGGACGAAAAGAATCAGAGTGGGGAGGGAGTGGAAGCACAGGACTGCTAAATAACAAGCCCTAGTAATCTGCACCAGGAGCACAGATACACATTGCATGATGTACTGGATATTAGAGGAACGGAAAAGCAAAATCCGAGACTAAGACTGTGAACAGGTCCCACAGTTGGCTGCCCAGGGAGAAAAGAAAGGCAGGTGCTCTAAAATTCTTAAAGGGACAAGGGTTTAACAGGTGGAAAAAGTTGTGCTGGCACAATCGGCCTAGCAGTCTGGAAATTTTATGGAACTTCAGGTGCCCGAATCCCTGGGTGACAACACAGCTCTGAAGCTCCTCACAGCAATAAGCAGCCTGCTGTTCATTTCCCATGATGGTAATGCAAGCAAACCCACCATTGGTTCGGAACAGCCGGGGAGCAGCCCCGCCCACAGCAACTACAGAGAGGCTTCTCCTTGTGCACGGCTAACAGACCAGACCCATACGCTGCCCCCTGTGCAAAGCTGACAAGCACAGACAGTGGAGACTGACACAGAGTCCAGAAGGCACAAAGGGACTTTGTTCTTGCAGCAAACATGCACTGCTTGCCTGCAACCCCCACCAGTGCCCTAGGCCATCCCAAGGGCTGTACGCCCATGGCAGCTCAGGGGATTAACCCAGAGGCTGCTTCCTGCACGCGGTTGATGGGCACATGCAGCGGAGAATGGCACACAGATTGGGAAGCATGAAGGGGCTCTGTTCTGATGGCAGAACACATGCTGCTCACCGGTGACCCCCGCCAGTGCCGTAGGCAATCTTAAGGGCCGCCCCGTGCACAGCAGCTCAGGGGATAAGCCGAGAGGCTGACCCCTGTGCAAGGTTGACCGGCACCCACAGAGGAGATGGGCGCAAGTCAGGAAGGCACAAAGGGGCTCTGTTGAGGTGGCGAACATGTGCTGCAGGCCAGTGCCCTAGCCATACGAAGGGCCGCCCTGCCCACGGCAGCTCAGGGAATTAACCCAGAGGCCACTCCCTGTATGTGGTTGACTGGCACAGGCATTGGAGATGGGCAAGGCAACCAGCAAGCAGGAAGGAACTTTGTTCTCCCAGCTGACACACAGGCCCTTGCCGGTGATCACGTCCATCACCATGAAAAGGGAGAAGAACCTTGTTCAGTCCAAAATCCCTCAATCACCAGAGAGAGGGCCTGGTGAGACTGAAATCACCAATGTTCCTGAAAAAGAATTCAAAATAAGTCATAAGCATGCTGATGGAGCTACAGAGAAATATGCAAGAGCTAAGGGATGAATTCAAGAGAGAGATAACAGAAATGAAACAAAGAATGGGAAGATTTAAGAGCAGACTGGATGAAGTGGAAGAGTAAGTTAATGGAATAGAAATCAAAGAACAGGAACACAGAGAAGCTGAGGCAGAGTGAGATAAAAGGATCTCTAGGAATGAAAGAATATTAAGAGAACCATGTGACCAATCCAAATGGAACAATATTCGCATTATAGGGGTACTAGAAGAAGAGGAAAGAGAAAAAAGGGGTAGAAAGTGTCTTTGAAGAAATAATTGCTAAAAGCTTCTCCAATTTAGGGAAGGAAATAATCTGTAAATTCATAGATCTCCCAACATGAGGAACCCAAGGAGGACAACACCAAAACATATAATAATTAAAATGGCAAATATCAAAGACAAGGACAGAGTATTAAAAGCAGCCAGAGACAGAAAAAAGATCACCTACAAAGGAAAACCCATCAGGCTATCATCAGACTTCTCAACAGAAACCTTACAGGCCAGAAGGGAATGACATGATATCCTCAATGCAATGAAACAGAAGGGCTTCAAACTAAGAATACTGTATCCAGCAAGATTATCATTTAAATTTGAAGGAGGGATTAAACAATTGCGAGATAAGCAAAAGATGAGGGAATTTACCTCCCACAAACCATCTCTACAGTGTATTTGAAAGGGATGGCTCTAGGTGGATGCACTCCTAAGGCTAAATAGCTGTCACCAGAGAAAATAAAACCACAGCAAAGAAAGTAGATGAACCAAATATTAACTAAATGCAAAATAAAAATAAGCTATCTACAAAATGAGCCAAGGGAAACACAAAGAGTACAGAATAAAACATCTAACATATAAAGAGTGGAGGAGGAAGAAAAAGAAGGGAGAGAAAGAAAGAATCATCAGACTGTGTTTATAATAGCGTAATAAGTGAGTTAAAGTTAGACGGTTAGATAGTAAGGAAGCTACCCTTGACTTTTGGAAACCACGAATCCAAAGCCTGCAATGGAAATAAGTACATATCTATCGATAATCACCCTAAATGTAAATGGACTGAATGCATCAATCAAAAGACACAGAGTAATAGAATGGATAAAAAAGCAAGACCCATCTCTTTGCTGCTTACAAGAGACTCATCTCAAACCCAAAGACATACACAGACTAAAAGTGAAGGGATGGAAAAGATATTTCATGCAACACAATAGAGAGAAAAAAGCAGGTGTTCTAATACTTGTATCAGACAAAAAAGACTTCAAAACAAAGAAAGTAACAAGAGACAAAGCAGGACATGATAAAGGGGTCAGTCCAACAAGAGGATATAACCATTATAAATATCTATGCACCCAACCAGGAGCACTGACATATGTGAAATAAATACTAACAGAATTGAAGGAGAAAATAGCAATGCATTCATTATAGGAGACTTCAACACTCCACTCACTCTGAAGAACACATCAACCAGACAGAAAATAAGTAAGGAGACAGAGGCACTGAACAACACATTAGAGCAGATTGACCTAAGAGACATCTACAGAACTACACCCAAAAGCAGCAGAATACACCTTCTTCTTAAGTGCACATAGAACATTTTCCAGAATAGACCACACACTAGGCTACATTAAGAGCCTTGGTAAATTAAAAAATATTGAAATTGTACCAACCAACTTCTCAGATCACAAAGGTATAAAACTAGAAATAAATTGTACAAAGAAAACAAAAAGGTTCACAAACACATAGAGGCTTAACAACATCCTCCTAAATAATCAATGGATCAATGACCAAATTAAAACAGAGATCAAGCAATATATGGGGACAAATGACGACAACAGCACAACGCCCCAACTTCTGTGGGACACAATGAAGGCAGTTGTAAGAGGAAAGTATAAGCAATCCAGGCCTATTTAAAGAAAGTAGAAGAATTCCAAATGAATAGTCTAAAGTCACAATTATTGAAACTGGAAAAAGAAGAACAAATGAGGCCCAAAGTCAGCAGAAGGAGGGACACAATAAAAATCAGAGTAGAAATATATAAAATTGAGAAGAGCAAAACAATAGAAAAAATTAATGAAACCAAGAGCTGGTTCTTAAATAAACACAATAGATAAACCCCGAGCCTTACTTATTAAGAGAAAAAGAGAATCTATACACATAAATAGAATCAGAAATGAGAAAGGAAAAATCACAACAAACACCACAGAAATACAGAGAATTATTAGAGAATACAATGAAAATCTATATGCTAGCAACCTGGATAACCTAGAAGAAACGAACAACTTTCTAGAGAAATACAACCTTCCAAGAACGACCCAGAAAGAAACAGTAAATGTAAACAGACCAATTACCAGCAACGAAATTGAATCGCTAATCAAAAAAACTACCCAAGAGCAAAACTACCTGTCCAGATAGATTCACCACTGAATTTTACCAGACATTTAGAGAAGACATAATACCCATTCTCCTTAAAGTTTTCCAAAAAATAGAAGAGGAGGGAATACTCCCAAACTCATTCTATGAAGTCAGTATCACTGTAATAGCAAAACCAGGCAAAGATACCACAAAAAAGGAAAACTACATATCAATATCCCTGATGAACACAGATGGAAAAATAGTCAACAAAATATTAGCAAACCGAATTCAAAAATATATCAAGAGGATCACACACCATGATCAAGTGGGATTCATCTCAGGGACGCAAGGATGGTACAACATTCGAAAATCCATCAACATCATTCACGACATCAACAAGAAGGACAAAAACCACATGATCATCTCCATAGATGCTGAAAAAGCATTCGACAAAAATCAAAATCCATTCATGATAAGAACTCTCAACAAAATGGGGATATAGAGCAAGTACCTCAACATAATAAAGGCCATATATGACAAACCCACAGCCAACATTATACTTAACAGCGAGAAGCTGAAAGCTTTTCCTTTAAGATCGGGAAAAAGACAAGGATGCCCACTCTCCTCACCTTTATTCAACATAGTACTGGAGTTCCTAGCCACGGCAATCAGACAACACAAAGAAATAAAAGGCATCCAGATTGGTAAAGAAGAACTAAAAGTGTCACTGTTTTCAGATTACATGATATTGTACATAACAAACCTTAAGAATCCACTCCAAAAGTACTAGCACTAACACCTGAATTCAGCAAAGTTGTAGGATACAAAATTAATACACAGAAATCTATTGCATTCCTACACTCTATCGATGAACTAACAGAAAGAGAAATCAGGAAAACAATTCCATTCACAATTGCATCATAAAGAATAAAATACCTAGGAATAAACCTAACCAAGGAAGTGAAGGACCCATACCCTGAAAACTACAAGACACTCTTCTTTTTTTAAATAGTTTATGTTGGTATCATTAATCTACAATTACATGTGCAATATTATGGTGATTAAACTACCCCCTTCATCAGGTCCCCCCACCAATCCCACTACAGTCACTGTCCATCAGCGTAGTGAGATGCTATAGAGTCACTTGTCTTCTCTGATTTGTACAGCTCTCCCCATGCCCTCCGAACATTACATCTGCTAATCGTAATGCCCCTTTTTCCCCCGTGTCCCTCCCTTCCCACCCATCCTCCTCAGTCCCTTTCCCTTTGTTAACTATTAGTCCATTCCTGGGTTCTGTGAGTCTGCTGCTGTACTGTTCATTCAGTTTTTTTCTTTGTTCTTATTCTCCACAGATGAGTGAAATCATTTGGTACTTGTCTTTTTCCACCTGGCTTATTTCACTGAGCATAATACCCTCTAGCTCCATCCATGCTGTTGCAAATGGTAGGATTTGTTTTCTTCTTATGGCTGTATAATATTCCATTGTGTAGATGTACCACTTCTTCTTTATCCATTCATCTACTGATGGACACTTAGGTTGCTTCCATTTCTTGGCTATTGTAAATAGTGCTGCGATAAACATAGGGGTGCATATGTCTTTTCAAACTGGGCTGCTGCATTCTTAGGGTAAATTCCTAGGAGTGGAATTCCTGGGTCAAATGGTATTTCTATTTTGAGTTTTTTGAGGAACCTCCATACTGCTTTCCACAATGGCTGAACTAATTTGCATTCCCACCAGCAGTGTAGGAGGGTTTCCTTTTCTCGACATCCTTGCCAGCATTTGTTGTTGTTTGTGTTTTGGATGTTGGCCATCCTCACTGGTGTGAGGTGATATCTCATTGTGATTTAGTTTGCATTTCTCTGATGATTAGCGATGTGGAGCATCTTTTCATGTGCTTGTTGGCCACCTGAATTTCTTCTTTGGAGAAGTCTCTATTCATACCCTCTGCCCATTTCTTAATTGGATTATTTGCTTTTTGTTTGTTGAGGTGCGTGAGTTTTTTTATGTATTTTGGATGTCAACCCCTTATCGGATACGTCATATATGAATATATTCTCCCATACTGTAGGATGTCTTTTTGTTCTACTGATGGTGCCCTTTGCTGTATAGAAGATTTTCAGCTTGATATAGTTGCACTTGTTCATTTTGCTTTTGTTTCCCTTGCCTGGCGAGATATGTTCATGAAGAAGTTGCTCATGTTTATGTCCAAGAGACTTTTGCCTATATTTTTTTTCTTAGAGTTTTATGGTTTCATGACTTACATTCAGGTCTTTGATCCACCTTGAGTTTACCTTTGTGTATGGGGCCAGAGAGGAGTCCAGTTTCATTCTCTTACATGTAGCTGTCCAGTTTTGCCAACACCAGCTGCTGAAGAGGCCGTTATCTCCTATGGGGCCAGAGAGTAGTCCAGTTTCATTCTCTTACGTGTAGCTGTCCAGTTTTGCCAATACCAGCTGCTGAAGAGGCCGTCATCTCCCCAATGTATAATTTAATTGACTGTACATGTTTGGGTTAATGTTTGGATTTTCTATTCTGTTCCACTGGTCTGTGGGTCTGTTTTTGTGCCAATACCAAATTGTCTTGATTACTGTGTCTTTGTAGTAGAGCTTGATGTCAGGGAGCATAATTCCCCGTTTTATTCCTCCTTCTCAGGATTGCTTTGGCTATTCGGGGTCTTTAGTGGTTCCATATGAATTTTAGAATTATTTGTTCCAGTTCATTGAAGAAAGCTGTTGGTATTTTGACAGGGACGGCATTGAATCTGTAGATTGCTTTAGGTAGTATAGCTATTTTGACAATATTTAGTCTTCCTAGGCAAGAGCATGGGATGAATTTCAATTTGTTAGAGTCCTCTTTAATTTCTCTTAGGAGTGTCTTGTAGTTTTCAGAGTACAGGTCTTCCTCTTCCTTCGTTAGGTTTATTCCTAGGTATTTTATTCTTTTGATGCAATTGTGAATGGAATTGTTTTTCTGATTTCTCTTTCTGTTACTTCATTGTTAGTGTATAGGAAAGCAACAGATTTCTGTGTGTTAATTTTGTATCCTGCAACTTTGCTGAATTCAGATATTAGTTCTAGTTGTTTTGGAATGGAGTCTTTAGGGTGTTTTATGTACAATATCATGTCATCTGCAAATAGTGACAATTTGACTTCTTCTTTACCAATCTGGATGCCTTGTATGTCTTTGTTTTGTCTGATTGCTGTGGCTAGGATCTCCAGTACTATGTTGAATAACAGTGGAGAGAGTGGGCATCCGTGTCTTGTTCCCAATCTTAGGTGAAAAGCTTTCAGCTTCTCGCTTGTAAGTATGTTAGCTGTGGGTTTGTCATATACGGCCTTTATGATGTTGAGGTACTTGCTCTCTATACCCATTTTATTGAGAGTTTTAATCATGAATGGATGCTGAATTTTGTCAAATGCTTTTTCAGCGTCTATGGAGTTGATTATGTGGTTTTTGTTCTTCTTTTTGTTGATGTGGTGGATGATGTTGATGGATTTTCGAATGTTGTACCATCTTTGCATCCCTGAGATGAATCCCACTTGATTATGGTGTATGATCCTCTTGATGTATTTTTGAATTCGGTTTGCTAATATTTTGTTGAGTATTTTTGCATCTACATTCATCAGGGATATTGGTTTTTAGTTTTCTTTTTTGGTGAGGTCTTTGCCAGGTTTGGTATTAAGTGATACTGGCTTCATAGAATGAGTTTGGAAGTATTCCCTCCTCTTCCTTTTTTTGGAAAACTTAAAGGAGAATGGGTGTTATTTCTTCTCTATATGTCTGGTAGAATTCAGAGGTGAATCCATCTGGCCTGGGGGTTTTGTTCTTGGTTAGTGTTTTGATTACTGTTTCTATTTTGTTGCTGGTGAATGGTCTGTTTAGTTTTTCTGTTTCTTGTTTGGTCAGTTTTGGAAGGTTGTATTTTTCTAAGAAGTCCATTTCTTCTAGGTTTCCCAGCTTGTTAGCATATAGATTCTCATAATATTCTCTTATAATTCTTTTTATTTCTGTGGGGTCTGTTGTTATTTTTCCTTTCTCATTTCTGATTCTGTTTATGTGTGTAGATTCTCTTTTTCTCTTAATGAGTCTGGGTAGGGGTTTATCTGCTATGTTTATTTTTTCAAAGAACCAGCTCTTGGTTTCATTGATTTTTTTCTATTGTTTTATTCCTCTCAATTTTATTTATTTCTTCCATGATCTTTATTGTGTCCCTCCTTCTGGTGACTTTGGGCCTCATTTGTTCTTCTCTTTCGAATTTCAGTTATTGTGTCTTTAGACTATTCATTTGGGAGTGTTCTTCCTTCTTTAAATAGGCCTGGATTGTAATATACTTTCCTCTTAGAATTGCCTTTGCTGCATCCCACAGAAGTTATGCCTTGTGTTCTTGTTGTCATTAGTCTCCATATATTCTTTGATATCTGTTTTAATTTGGTCGTTGACCCATTGATTATTTCGGAGAATGTTGTTAAGTCTCCATGTATTTGTGAGCCTTTTTGTTTTCTTTTTAAAATTTAATTCTAGTTTTATACCGTTGATCTGGGAAGTTGGTTGGTAGGATTTCAATATTTTTGACTTTACTGAGGTTCTTTATGTGACCTAATATGTGGTCTATTCTGGAAAATGTTCCTTGTGCACTTGAGAAGAATGTGTATCCTGTTGCTTTTGGGTGCAGAGCTGTGTAGATGTCTGTTAGGTCCATCTGTTCTAGTGTGTTGTTCAGTACCTCTGTGTCTTTACTTATTTTCTGACTGGTTGATCTGTCCTTTGGAGTGAGTGGTGTGTTGAAGTCACCTAAAATGAATGCTTGCTTTCTATTTCCTTCTTTAATTCTGTTAGTATTTGTTTCACATATGTTGGCGTTCCTGTGTTGGGTGCATATATATTTATAATGTTTATATCCTCTTGTTGGATTGACCCCTTTATCATTATGTAATGTCCTTCTTTATCTCTTGCTACTTTCTTCATTTTGAAGTCTATTTTGTCTGATACACATACTGCAACACCTGCTTTTTTCTCCTTGTTGTTTGCATGAAATATCTTTTTTCCATCCCTTCATTTTTAGTCTGTGTATATCTTTGGGTTTGAGGTGAGTCTCTTGTAAGCAGCAAAGAGATGGGTCTTGCTTTTTTATCCATTCTGTTACTCTGTGTCTTTTGATTGGTCCATTCAGTCCATTTACATTTAGGGTGATTATTGATAGATATGTACTTATTGCCATTGCTGGGCTTAGATTCGTGGTTACCAAAGGTTCAAGGGTTGCTTCTTTACTGTCTAACAATCTAACTTAACTTTCTTGTTAAGTTATTGTAAACACTATCTGATGTTTCTTTATTTCTCTCCCTTCTTATTCTTCCTCTTCCATGCCTTTAGTTGGTATTTGCATGGTCTGCTTTCTTTGGTATGATTTTATTTTCTCTGGTGACATCTTTTTAGCCTTAGGAGTGCTTCCCTCTATAGCAGTTCCTTTAAAATGTCCTGTAGAGGTGGTTTATGGGAGGCAAATTCTCTCAGCTTTTGCTTGTCTGGAAATTGTTTAATCCGTCCATCATATTTAAATGAAAATCATGCTGGATACAATATTCTTGGTTCGAGGACCTTCTGTTTCATTACATTAAATATATCATGCCATTCTCTTCTGGCCTGTAAGGTTTCTGTTGAGAAGTCTGATGATAGTCTGATGGGTTTTCATTTGTAGGTGATCTTTTTTCTGTCTCTAGCTGCTTTAATACTCTGTCTTTACCTTTGATCTTTGCCATTATAATTACTATGTGTCTTGGTGTTGTCTTCCTTGGGTCCCTTGTGTTAGGATATTTGTGGGCTTCCGTGGACTGTGAGACTATGTCCTTCTCCAGCATGGGGCAGTTTTTAGTAATTATTTCTTCAAAGACACTTTCTATCCCTTTTTCTCTCTCTTCTTCCTCTGGTACTCATATAATGCGAATATTGTTCCATTTGGATTGGTCACACAGCTCTCTTAATATTCTTTCATTCCTAGAGATCCTTTTAACTCTCTTTGCCTCAGCTTCTCTCTATTCCTGTTCTCTGATTTCTATTCCATTAACAGTCTCTTGCTTCGCATCCAGTCTGCTGCTAAGCCCGTCAATGGCTTGTCTAATTTCTGCCTTCTTTCCTGACTTCCCTCACTTCCTCCCTCAGCTCTTGCATATTTCTCTGTAGATCCATCAGCATGGTTATGACTTTTATTCTGAATTCTTTTTCAGGAAGATTGTGCATTTCCATACCTTCAGGTTCCCTCTCAGGTGTTGTCTGGGTCTGGGTGATCTTTTTCTGTACCATAGTCCTCTGTCTTTTCATGGTGATAGAAGTGGTGACTGGTAGGTGCCATGTATGTCAGGTGGGCTCTTTAAGACTTTAAAAAAAACAAAAAAAATCAAGAAAAAACAAACCAAAGCAAGACAAACACAAAAACAATCAGTCAAAAAAAAAGGAAGGGAAAAAATGAAAAGAGAAAAAAAGGAAGAAAGAAAAGAAAGAGAAGAAAGGAAAAAAAAAAAAAACGCCCACCTGGAGTGGATTCTATAAGGTGCTGTAGGTGGCGCTGTTGCTCCACTATTCCACAGCTGCGCCGCTCTTTGTAGCTCTGGCTGGGGCGGGAACGAATCGGAAGCTGTTGTTCTCTGTGTAAAGTTTCAGTTTGGCTGCCTTTTCCCAGTCTCCAGCCAAAGGGTCCAAAATTCCTTAGGACTCCCAGACTGCCGGGCTGAGCGTGCTGGGGTGATCGTGTTCCCTTGCTGGGCCCCTGCCTCTCCAAGACTGCTAAAAACAGCGCACGCTTTTCTTTTGTCCCGGGGCGCCGCCAGTACGGACCTGGGTGCGTTCCCAGCTCAATACCTGTACCTTCTGCCTCTCCAATATCCCATGCACGGCACGATGTGTGTCTGTGCTCCCGGCGCAGATCACCGGGGCTGGTTATTTTGCAGGCTTGTTCTTCCACTCCCTCCTGGCTCTGAATCCTCTCCTCCTGCTGGTGTGCTGGGGTGGGGGAGTGCTCAGGTCCTGCCGAGATGCGGCTCTGTATCTTACCCGCCTCGCAGGGTGCTGAGTCCTCTCAGGTGCAGATGCAGGCTGTGCGCTGTCTTGTAAATTCTGGTCTCTCTTTTAGGAGTAGTTGTATTTGCTGTATTTTCATAGATTTATATAGTTTTGGGAGGAGATTTCCGCCGCCCTCCTCATGCCGCCATCTTCCCATAACTCCTTACAAGACACTCTTTTTTTTAAGTTTATTTTGATATCATTAATCTACAATTAAATGAGCTATATTAGGGTGATTACACTACCCCCTTCATCAGGTCCCCCCCACCGACCCCATTACAGTCACTGTCTATCAGCATAGTGAGATGCTACAGAGTCACTACTTGTCTTCTCTGGGTTGTACAGCCCTCCCGGTACCCCTCTAACATTACATCTGCTAATCGTAATGCCCCTTTTTCCCCCTTGTCCCTCCCTTCCCACCCATCCTCCCCAGTCCCTTTCCCTTTGGTAACTATTAGTCCGTCTCTTACAAGGCACCCTTAAGAGAAATTAAGGAGGACACTAATAAATGGAAATTCATCCGATGCTCTTGGCTGGGAAGAATTAATATTGTCAAACTGGCCATGCTGCCTAAAGCAATCTGCAGATTCAATGCAATCTCTATCAAAATACCAACAGCATTCTTCAATGAACTGGAACAAATAGTTCTAAAATACATATGGAACCACAAAAGACCCTGAATAGCCAAAGCAATCCTGAGAAGGAAGAATAAAATGGGGAATTATGGTCCCTGACTTCAAGCTCTACACAAAGCCACAGTAATGAAGACAATTTGGTACTGGCACAAGAACAGACCCATAGACCAGTGAATAGAATAGAGTCCATATATTAACTCAAGATATATGGTCAATTAATATATGATAAAGGAGCCTTGGATATACAACGGGAAATGACATCCTCTTCAACAGCTGGTGTTGGCAAAACTAGACAGCTACATGGAAGAGAATGAAGCTGCATTACTGCTTAACTCCACACAAAAGTAAACTCGAAATAGTTCAAAGACCGCATGTAAGTCAGGAAACCATAAAGCTCTTAGAAGAAAACATAGGCAAACTCTCTTGGACATAAACATGAGCAACTTCTTCATGAACATATCTCCCCGGGCAAGGGAAACAAATGAAAAATGAACAAGTGGAACTATATCAAGCTGAAAAGTTTCTATACAGCAAAGGACACCATCAGTAGAACAAAAAGGCATCCTACAATATGGGAGAATATATTCATAAATGACATATCCGATATGGGGTTGACATCCAAAATATACAAAGACTTCACGCAACCTCAACAAATGAAAAGCAAATAATTTAATTAAAAAATGGGCAGAGGATTTGAGCACTTTTCCAAAGAAGAAATTCAGATGGCCAGCAGGCACATGAAAAGATGCTCCACATCACTAATCATCAGAAAAATGCAGATTAAAACCACAATGAGATATCTCCTCACACCAGTGAGGATGGCTAACATCCAAAACACAAACAACAACAAATGTTGGTGAGGATGTGGAGAAAGGGGAACCCTCCTACACTGCTGGTGGGAATGTAAATTAGTTCAACCATTGTGGAAAGCAGTATGGAGGTTCCTCAAAAATCTCAAAATAGAAATACCATTGTATCCAGAAATTCCACTGCTATGAATTTACCCCAACAATGCAGCAGCACAGTTTGAAAAAGACATATGCACCCTTGTTTATCGCAGCCCTATTTACAATAGCCAAGAAATGGAAGCAACCTAAGTGTCCATCAGTAGATGAATGGATAAAGAAGATGTGGTACATATATACAATGGAATATTATTCAGCCATAAGAAGAAAACAAATCCTACTATTTGCAACAACATGGATGGAGCTAGAGGGTATTATGCTCAGTGAAATAAGCCAAGTGGAGAAAGACAAGTATCAGATGATTTCACTCATCTGTGGAGTATAAGAAGAAAGAAAAGATTGAAGGAACAAAACAGCAGCAGACTCATAGAACCCAAGAATGGACTAACAGTTAACAAAGGGTAAGGGCCTGGGAGGATGGGTGGGAAGGGAGGGGTAAGCGGAAAAAAAGGGGTACTACGATTAGTACACATAATGTAGGGGGGCATATTGGGAAGGCAGTATAACACAGTGAAGAGAAGTTGTGATTCTATAGCATCTTACTATGCTGATAGTGACTGTAATGGGGTATGTGGTGGTGACTTGATAATGGGGGGAGTCTAGTAACCATAATGTTGCTCATGTGATTGTATGTTAATGAAGCCAAAATTAAAAAAATAAAAAAATAATAAAAAAGAATACTTTAATAAAAAAATTTAGTAGAATTGGCAGGTGTAACAATATACTGATTCAAATGACTGACTGAAGCGAAAAGCCTTTTTTAGAGGGATGCATACACATATCCGTTCACAATTAGTAGAGCAACATGACAGGTCATACCTCTGCAGGCCATTAGTATCCGTCACATACAGTAAGTTGGTTTTCCCTATTTTGTTTCTTTTTGATGTGTGTGAACATTTTTTACTAGGCATAATGTTACTTTTCAGTACTTCTTTTGGTCTTCTTGTTCACCAATTCCCTTTTAGCTTCCCTAGTTAGCAAGATGTTGACATCCGCATATTAAAAAGAGCATTTAAACTTTTTGATTGTGGTGACCAGAAGTAATAGCAGTCACTCAAGTAAGAACTGTAAGTTATTTTTAGTTGTCTGTATAGATGGACACTACATGTTATGTGACTGAGTGATCTAGAAATGTGATGACAGCCTGTATTAGTCTCAGAAAAAAAAATGTTATAGTTCTTATGATTTTGTCTTAATTCCACTAGTGCTTCCCCGATTGAGGCTAAGGCACATTTTGGGCCATATTTTCCTGTAATATTTACTTGAGCTTTCATGGGCATGCTTAAGTTTTTTATGTTTTACTTCAGAGGATCATGCTGAATTCATCCTCTGGTTTCAACTGTCATAGCAGCTACACTTGGAGCTGGAATGTCAGGCTTCTAAAAACTAATACTTGACAGCCCCTAAACACAGTGTTGCTTAAGTGAGAATGGCCTATGATAAAGGCTTGCAACTTGTTTCAGTCAGTTAGATTTAAATCTTAACTATGGTGAGATTACATGTGATTTTTTAATTTCATTATTAATTTTTATAATGAATAAGCATTTTTTTAACTTTTAAAATTACATAGAAAATAACTCAAGTACTTAATATCTTAAACAGATGTTATCATTTTGTTGCATCTGACTCAAACCTTTTTGTTGTTACTGTTGAAGAAATAAAATATTTCAGATACAAGTAAACCCTCTACCTCCCAATTCTTCCTCCACCCTTCCTCATTCCCCCAGAGGGAGCTACTATCCTGAAGTTGCTGTGTATCACTCTCAAACATGTTTTTATTTTTTCCTACTATATATGTAGGTATCCACAAAGAACGTGTAGTATTGTTTTGTTTTTAGATTTTATATCAATGGGATCATCCTTCTTAATCATTCTGCAATTTGTATTTTTTCATTCAATACTTTATTTTTGAGATTTATTCCTTTGTAATTAAAATCTATTTGGTTTACATTAACTGCTGTATAGAATTCTATTTATATTGTATATATAACCTATAGTCTATTTATTTCTCTACTGCTGAATAATTAAGTTGTTTACAATTTTTTGCTATTACAAACAATATTGTATTGAATATCCTTTCACGTTTTCTTGTGTATGTGATTCTGTTAGGTGAAGAACTGCTGGGTGATAGGTATGAGAAATTCAACTTCAAAAGATTATCAAACTAATCCCCAAATGGTTGTATGAATTTATATTATTTTTTACCACCATAATGTTTCATATATGTGTATGTGTAGATGTGTGTGTGTGTTTGTTAAGTAAATACAAATAAAACCTACTTATAGGAGCCATGGTATGCAGAACTTGGTGCTTTATAGCAAAACAAGAGACATAATGGAAATGGAAGATGATGATCAATGTCTATGTCCTCTAAGAGCAAAATTTTAATAGAGGTGAGTTCTAAAAAAAGCTGAAAATGGTTGGTTCAAAAAATCAAACCAGTGGTATTGACAGAGTCATATTAAGTAGGGTAGGAGTGCCTACTGATTAACAGCAATTTAATAACTTTCCTTCTTCAGGCTGGGAGTGGGCAGGGTCATCTCAAAGACTTCAACAAAGTCGGTTCAACCTCATGTGAGGCTCTACAACTTCCTCATATCCACTCTTCATACAAGTTTTGATTGAAGACTCTTTGGTTATTTAAAACAACAGCTTTTTGGGAGACATAAAAGTAAAGAGAAACTCGAACTGTTGAGGTAATGTTTTGAACAAACAAAACAAACCCAGTTTTCATCAGTGGCATTAACCTATCTTTGCTCAGATGTTCTCTTAAAGGTACTATATTGAACAAATATAAATACTGAACACTTCAGTGATGGAGGTCAAAATAGCGTGAGCATTAAGAGTGCTTATTTTCAAAATGTTGCCCCTGTCTCCATTATACACCATGTAAAGTACTACATCTATAATGGTCAGCAAATCACAGAAGCTTGTTACCACATGTTTTAGAGCAATGGTTAGAATATTTTTTCCTGCTCTAATACACCTGAGGGGTATGACACATTTCCATCATTAACTGTGGCTTACTATGGCAGTAATGTGAAAGAATTTTAAAAATTAACCTCGATTTCAGGTGATTTTGATATGCTATTCCACTTTCGCCATTATTGAGAACAGATGTTATAGTACAGTGGTTCTCAATTTTGGCTGCATATTAGTATCAATTGGGGAGCTTTAAACAAAATTTGACTTAACCTATCTGGATGGAGCCTGGGTCCTGTATTTAAAATACTCCCTAGGTTATTCTAGTGTGCAGGCACACTGAGAAGCAGTGCTTTTCCCTAAAGTTGTGGTTGTCAAATACTAGCCAGAATGATTTGAAAGACTTGATACCCTGAAAGGCTAGGTCCCATCTCAGTGTGTCTGATTTAGTAGGTCTGGGGAGGGGCCCAAGAATTTGCATCTCTCACAAACTCTCAGGTGCTGCTGGTCTGGAGAAAACACTTTGAGAACCACTGCTCTAAACCAAAAAGGATTCAGCCTGCATTTGTTGACTTTTTGTAAGATATTTATAGAAAACCTTCCACAATATTCATATTAAACTGTTCTTTAGTTATTATTTAACATTTTAACACAGAATTAGCTAACAGCTTATTTTCTTTCTAGAAGCAATTTACACTTATCATTAAAAATTATCCAACATGGAGCTAGAGGGTATTATGCTCAGTGAAATAAGCCAAGCCGAAAAAGACAAGTATCAAATGATTTCACTCTTATGTGGGGTATAAGAACTGAGAAAAAATACTGAAGGAACAAAACAGCAGCAGACTCACAGAACCCAAGAACGGACTAATAGTTACCAAAGGGAAAGGGACTGGGGAAGATGGGTGGGAAGGGAGGGATAAGAGGGAAAAAGGGGCATTACGATTAGCAGATGTAATGTTGGGGGGGCATGGGGAGGGCTGTACAACTCAGAGAAGACAAGTAGTGATTCTATAGCATCTCACTACGCTGATGGACAGTGACTGTAATGGGGTTGGTGGGGGGGACCTGATGAAGGGGTAGTTTAATAACCATAATATTGCACATTTAATTGTAGATTAATGATAATAAAATAAATTACATTAATAAAAAAATTATCCAACAATATAAATTAAAAAAAATAAAACATAAAAGTTCCTTGTTTCTTCACATCCCCTAACTCCAGGATTGGCAATTTTTTTTTCTGTAAAGGGCCAGATAGTAAATATTTATAGGTGTGGGGAAGTTGGGGTTCTTATGGCCAGGATCTTCACTTAACTTAAACCACTTGATGATGTAACTGGCCTGTTGCTAGACTACCACTTCCACAACAGTAGGCAATAAGCTATTGGGTAGAGGTGTTGCTCTGGGCAGAGGCAGAGATGCTACTGCTCGACCTACCGCTGGGAGAACAAGCCAGGTAATAAATCCTTTCACCCCAAAGAAACATTCTACTGTCATTTCTTTGGTCACACTGAATCCATAGTGAACTTGCCAGGGTCTGAAAGCCATTGGCAAGACAATTGGCATAGTCGGCAGGATTCACTGTTGACCAAGGAAAAAGAAAGGCTGCCTTTATGGTAGGGGTGCTTCAGCAGGCTGCCCCTGTGAATGGGGAGACAGTGGATTGTCCCCCGGTGGGTATGTGGTCTGAGGTGGCTTGCCTTCTAGAGGACTGGGACCCACCCCAGGACTGGAGGCAAGTGGAGGTGATACCTGAGGCACTAGGGATGGCCCTTGGCCTAGTAAGTAGGTTATTTGAGAGGCAAAGTGCTCGTGAGGTAGTGGGCAGTGTGAGTTGGCTGCTTCTCACAGTACTAAAAAAGTCTACAGAAGAGAAGGACACGCTCCTGAACAATACCCAAGAAATGGTGGCACAAGAATGTGAGCTGTGAACTGCTGTGGATTCACTGCAGAAGGAAATGGTATTGATACAAGAGGAGGCAGCATGAGAATGCTGGCAGCGAGGTGCCATTGAAGAGGTAAAAGATTCCTTAAAGAATGAGACAGCAGTGCTGCCAGGTGCTTTGACGGAGGAAAAGACCATCAAGGAAAAAGACGAACCTCTGAGGGAATCACAGGTGGAAGTGGCACGAGAATGCCAGCTGCAAAGCATTGAGGTGAAGGTAAGAGAGCTGCTGAAGACTGAGCTGGCATTGCTGCAAGACACTGTAGAAAAAGTAAAGGATGTAGCAGAGGAGGCACTCGGAGGTGTGGAGTGTGGATAAAATGAAAGTTCCTGTGGCTAGGATTCTTACCTGGCCCTGGTTGGCTAGCTCACTACACATGTGTGGGCAATAATTGCTATTGACTCTATATAAAGAGTTCCAGCCAGTGGTCTGGGTGACATGGTGGCATGGCTGCAAGACTGCAGGAGAGCAGAGCAGAGGCTCGAGTGGTGGCAGCGCTGAGGACAGAGGCCCAGAAGATGGCTGTGCAGGATGACTGTGCAGGGAGAGAGACCCAGAGGATGGCTGTGCAGGATGGCTGTGTGGGGAGAGAGGCCCAGAGGACAACTGTGAGGACAGAGAGGCCCAGAGGTAGAGATTGGCTTGCTGCATGCAGACTCACTCTGAGTGAATGGGATTTTACTGATTGATCTGCTATTATGGAAATAAAGTTGGGTATAACCCTTTCACCCCTAGAATGTTTTACTGTCATTTTCTTTGGTTACATTGAATCCATAATGAACTTGCGTGGTGCTGAAACCCACTGGCAAGACGATAGGATTGCAGACTTTATGGTCAACTCTGTTTTGTAGAGTGAAAGCAGCCATGGATAATATGTAAATAAAGGGTGTGGCTGTGTTTTGATAAAACTTCATTTATACAAATAGGTAGAGAAATGGATTTGGTACATGGGCATGGTTTGCTGGCCCCTTTCCTGACCCAGAGGTACTCCTGGAATACTCACTGTTAGCAGTGTTTGGATTATACACTTCCAGACACTTTCTTTGCTGACATTATATCTGTATGCTCATATAAAAATATGTATGTATGGTATGTATGAATATACCTTTTTGCTTGCTTTTTAAAATGGAATCATCAGTGGATAATTTTTTATCCATTACTTTGGCAAAGGGTATGATGTGAGGAAAACAGGAATTTTCGTTTTTTGTTATGTATAAAAAAACTTTAATCAGAAATGTTTGTATTAGCAAAAACTGATAGAAAGCTAACAGTCCAACAAAAGGGGCTTATTTAAATAAATATGGTACAGTTATACAATGGAATATTATGCACATGTTAAAGAAATAGAGTATAGTGCTGTGTATATCAGTAAAAGATAATGAAGTTGCAAAGCATTAAAAAAGTTTTAAAACAATTACTATCAGGAGAGTATTTTACCATTTCTGGTTTTATTTAAAATATAGTTTGAAACCTACTTTATCTAGCTCAAGTTCTGTATGTAAAACCTTGGGAGGGGCTTATTTTACCTACTGATATGATATCATAGTTGATTCTGAAATGATTTAAGAACTTTTAACACATTAATTCTAAAAGTGCAAGTTGTTTTAGGCATTTTGCCTTTGAAAGCTTTAAAACATATTTTGCTATCATTATATTGCTATCATCTGGAAAGACCAGCTCATATTGTTCAAGAGAATCTGATTTCCAGGTGGAATTGTAATTTTAATCCAATTGAATATGGCAGCTTTTACAGAACTACTATAGGTAGGAATGGAGAAAGGGAAAGCTGTAAATATGCACTGCACAAGAGTCTATGGCTCTTCCAGACTGTGACTTCCCATTCTCACCTGTAGGCACTTTGAGAAATCTGTGCATTGATGACAATACATTTAATTGTGAGAATTGAAAGCTGCATTGCTTAAATGATAAAATTAGATATAATGTGAAAGAAGGATTTTTAATTCTTTTTTTATTGCCATGGCATATGGAAATTTTCAGTTCTGATATCTATTTTGAGGACCTAAAATAAGGCTTTTAATCAATGTATTCTACATCAAATTGATACTGTTAACTTCTGATTATTCAAATTAATGAAATATTCATAGAGAAATGTCCAAAGTTTTACATATCTCAGATGTGTCCCTCTCTGTTAATTATCATGCCTAGAAGCTTTTTAGTATCATCGGCAGTCATCAGGCTGATGGAATGTGACAGGCCAGCAAGGCCCAATTACACTGGTGCTCTATGGCACTTTGATGTCCTAGAAATGGAGAGAGATAGGGACAAATTGGGTAGCACATTATGTTAATGACTTGATTTAATCCAGCCACTAAACTTTATGTAGCCTGTTAAAAAAGATGCTAACACTAATTATGCCACTTTGGAAAGGAAAGAAGGGGACAAGCATTTCATTCTGACAAAGGGAAGCTCATAAATGTTGTAAATGAAATGAAACAAAACGAAGTAATCTATGATTAATTATACATCATAGACATGAAGAAAAGAGGAAGAACCAAGTAATGTGTCTAAGTCCTGAGAAATCTGTTAGATTCCTTTTAAGGATCACCATTTCTAGGAAATAGCTATGAGTTGTCAGATTCTGTAATATGAAAAAAAGAAACTGAATAATCTTAAATTGCTTAAACAGTATAATAGATAAATTGAAATTCAGTGTAACTGGCATAAATGATATTTACCTAGGATACTACTTCTATTTCTCAATTTTGTGACATTATAGGGTAGAGGCACTTAAAAATTTGATATAGTGGGGATAACAACAGAGTATAGTTATCTAATTACTTTTTAAAATTTTATTTTGGTATTGTTAATCTACAATTACATGTGCAACATTATGGTTACTAAACTACCCCCTTCATCAGGTCCCCCCCACCAACCCCATTACAGTCACTGTCCGTCAGCGTAGTGAGATGCTATAGAATCATTACCTGTCTTCTCTCTGTTGTACAGCCCTCCCCGTGCTCCTCCCTACATTATGTCTGCTAATCGTAATGCCCCTTTTTCCCCCTTGTACCTCCCTTCCCACCCATCCTCCCCAGTCCCTTTCCCTTTGGTAACTGTTGGTCCATTCTTGGGTTCTGTGAGTCTGCTGTTGTTTTGTTCCTTCAGTTTTTTTCTTTGTTCTTATACTCCACATATGAGTGAAATCATTTGATACTTGTCTTTTTCCGCCTGGCTTATTTCACTGAGCATAATACTGTCTAGCTCCATCCATGTTGTTGCAAATGGTAGGATTATTTTTCTTCTTATGGCTGAATAATATTCCATTGTGTATATGTACCACCTCTTCTTCATCCATTCATTTACTCATGGACACGTAGGTTGCTTCCATTTCTTGCCTATTGTAAATAGTGCTGTGATAAACATAGGGGTGCATATGTCTTTTACAAACTGGGCTGCTGCATTCTTAGGGTAAATTCCTAGGACTGGGATTCCTGGGACAAATGGTATTTCTATTTTGAGTTTTTTGAGGAACCTCCATACTGCTTTCCACAATGGCTGAACTAATTTGCATTCCCACCAGCAGTGTAGGAGGGTTCCCTTTTATCCACATCCTTGCCAACATTTGTTGTTGTTTGTGTTTTGGATGTTGGCCATCCTCACTGGTGAGAGATGATATCTCATTGTGGTTTTAATCTGCATTTCTCTGATGATTAGCAATGCGGAACATCTTTTCATATGCCTGTTGGCCACCTGAATTTCTTCTTTGGAGAAGTGTCTATTCATGTCCTCTGCCCGTTTTTTAATTGGATTATTTGCCTTTTGTTTGTTGAGGTGCATGAGTTCTTTATATATTTTGGATGTCAACCCCTTATCGGATACGTCATTTATGAATATATTGT
This sequence comes from Smutsia gigantea, assembly GCA_032199065.1. NCBI lineage: Eukaryota > Metazoa > Chordata > Mammalia > Pholidota > Manidae > Smutsia > Smutsia gigantea. Next base: position 8,547 of record JAVSCE010005930.1, on the reverse strand, counting down.
CCCACATTGTAGGATGTCTTTTTGTTCTAGTGATGGTGTCCTTTGCTGTACAGAAGATTTTCAGCTTGATATAGTCCCATTCGTTCATTTTTGCTTTTGTTTCCCTTGCCCAGGGAGATATGCTCAGGAAGAAGTTGCTCATGTTTATGTCCAAGAGATTGTTGCCTATGTTTTCTTCTAAGAGTTTTATGGTTTCATGACTTACATTCAGGTCTTTGATCCATTTTGAGTTTACTTTTGTGTATGGGGTTAGACAGTAAGCCAGTTTCATTCTCTTACATATAGCTGTCCAGTTTTGCCAACACCAGTTGTTGAAGAGGCTGTCATTTCCCCATTGTATATCCATGGTTCCTTTATTGTATATTAATTGACCATATATGGTTGGGTTAATGTCTGGACTCTCTATTCTGTTCCACTGGTCTGTGGGTCTGTTCTTGTGCCAGTACCAGAGTGTCTTGATTACTGTGGCTTTGTAGTAGAACTTGAAGTCTGAGAACTTAATTTCCCCTGTTTTATTCTTCCTTCTCAGGATTGCTTTGGCTATTTGGGGTTGTTTGTGGTTCCATATGAATTTCCATTTGTTAGTGTCCTCTTTCTCTTAAGAGTGTCTTGTAGTTTTCAGGGTATAGGTCTTTCATTTCCTTGATAAGGTTTATTCCTAGGTATTTTATTCTTTTTGATGCAACTGTGAATGGAATTGCTTTCCTGATTTCTCTTTCTGTTAGCTCATTGTTAGTGTATAGGAAAACAACAGATTTCTGTGTATTAATTTTGTATCCTGCAACTTTGCTGAATTCAGATATTAGTTCTAGTAGTTTTGGAGTGGATTCTTTAGGGTTTTTTATGTACAATATCATGTCATATGCAAATACTGACAATTTGACTTCTTCTTTACCAATCTGAATGCCTTATATTTCTTTGTTTTGTCTGATTGCTGTGGCTAGGACCTCCAGTACTATGTTGAATAACAGTGGAGAGAGTGGGCATCCCTGTCTTGTTCCCAATCTTAGATGAAAAGCTTTCAGCTTCTTGCTGTTAAGTATGATGTTGGCTGTGGGTTTGTCATATATGGCCTTTATGATGTTGAGGTACTTGCCCTCTAGACCCATTTTGTTGAGAGTTTTAATCAGGAATGGATGTTGATTTTGTCGAATGCTTTTTCAGCATCTATGGAGATGATCATGTGGTTTTTGTTCTTCTTTTTGTTGATGTGGTGGATGATGTTGATGGATTTTCGAATGCTGTAGCATCCTTGCATCCCTGGGATGAATCCCACTTGATCATGGTGTATGATCCTCTTGATGTATTTTTGAATTCAGTTTGCTAATATTTTGTTGAGTATTTTTGCATCTATGTTCATCAGGGATATTGGTCTGTAATTTTCTTTTTTGGTGAGGTCTTTGCCTGGTTTTGGTATTAGAGTGAGGCTGGTTTCATAGAATGAGTCTAATTACTTTTTTACATGTTTCTTGGCCTTTACTCTTTTTTTTTATTAAGGTATCATTGATATACAATCTTATGAAGGTTTCACATGAGCAGCACTGTGGTCACGACATTCACCCATATTATCAAGTCCCGCCCTACACCCCACTGCAGTGACTGTCCATCAGTGTAGTAAGATGCTACAGTCAGTGTTTGTCTTTTTCCTGGTATGCTGCCTTCCCTGTGACCCCACTACATTATGTGTGCTAATCATAATGTCTGGGCCTTTTCTCTTTAAGTTATTGATAGCATGATCTTCTAAAATGTGATTCAAGTGTGTGAACTCCAAAAGAGCAGGAGATTTATTTCTCTTATTCACTGTTACATCCCCAGCCTCTAGAATAAGGCTTGGAACATATTAAATGCTCACTACGTATCTGTTTAATGAATGAGTGTACTTCTTCTGCTTCCCTTAAAAATCTTCATTGATGTTCATAGAACTTCAGGATAAACTTCAACCTCCTCACAGAGGCTGCAGTGCTCTGGATATGCCTATCTTTTCAGTGTAATCTCTGGGGTTCCCCATGTGTGCCATAGGCTTTACTCATCCTGAAATCATTCTGAATTCCCAGAACAAATGATGCTCCACATTCTCTCATATTCTCGTACTTTTGTTTCTATGGCCTGTAATGATCCCTCCTCATCTTTCACTATCTCCTAAACCATCTTCAGTGCTTGGATCAAGCTTCACTGACTCTGGGAAGTCATCCTTAAGGAGGGTCCCTTCTGCTGAGTTAGGCAGTCCGCCTTCCACAGCACCCTGGACATTCCATTCTCCCCACGCTGATACCATGCACTGTAATTGTGTCTCCCCTACAGACAGTGAATTTCTTGAGGCCAGGGATTGCTTCTTGTATGACACACAGTAGATGCTAATGAATGAAGAATTGTTATGAGTTAAAGGAGATACTAAGTAGGATATGCTTAGTTCATAATAGCCATTCAGTTAATACCTTCCTTGCAATGAAAGCTATGTATCACTGTCCTGAGCTTTCTGCCTAACACAGTTCTTAGATTAAAAAAAAGGAAACTAGTGAGCCTCAAATATCTTTATGCTTAAAAAAGGTTTTAGGACACAAAACCTCAATCAAAGTCAACATCAACAGTAATGGACAAAATGGCATCCCTGTGTCCCTTGATACCATGCGCTGTAATGATACAGCACTGCTTCTGTAGTATTCATATCGAAACACACACCTGAATCTAATGTGACAGAATATCACACAAATCCAAATCAAAGGATATTCTGTAATATAAATGGCCTGTATTTAAAAAAAATGTCAATGTTATGAAAGACCAACACAAAGAAATGCTAAGAAACTATTAGGATTACAGGAGATTAAAGAGATATGAAAACCAAATGCAATGGGACCTGGATTGGAGCCTGGAGCAGATTAATAAAATGCTATAAATCACACTGCTGGGACAACTGGCAAAATTTTAATGAGAACTGAGGATTAGATAATAGTGTTGTATTATTCTGAAGAATTTAGGGATAAAGGAGCATGACTTCTGGACTCTTAAATGACTCATTACAACTGCATATGAATGTGTGTATATTAATAAATACATGCCTATGTGCACATATATAAATATAGGAGAGAGAACAGAAATGATAAAAAAATCAAGTGTAGTGAAATGTTAACAGTTGGTGAATCTGGGTAAAGGGTATTCAGGAGTTCTTTGTACCACTTTCGCAATCCCTAAAGGAAAAGGTTCTATGACTCATATTAAATGATCTGCAAGTGAACAGAAAAATTGGGACAATCACTAAAACATGCTATGTTTCACTATTACGTTGATCTCCTGAGTTTTGTTCCATGCTTACAGATTATACTATTTTACTATATTTGGTATATCATTTACAAAACGAAATTTCACCTTCTACAGTACTGGTCAGTACCTTCTATTAAAAGTAGAGTTTTAAAAAGCACATGGGACTTCCGGGAAGATGGCGGTGTGAGCAGGGTGGCAGAAATCTCCTCCCAACACTATATTTATCTACGAAAACACAGCAAATACATCTATTCCTAAAAAAGAGACGAGAATACATGGGAAAGCGCACAGCGTGCAGCTACACCCGAGAGCACTCAGCACCCCAAGAGGCGGGTAAGATACGGAACCGCGACCCGGCGGGACCCGAGCACTCCCCCACCCCAGCGCACCGGCGGGAGGAGAGGATTCAGAGCCGGGAGGGAGTGGAAGTTCACCCCGTGAAGTAGCCAGCCCCGGTTATCTGTGCGGCGAGCGCTGACCCACATTGCCCAGTGCAGCGGAGATTGGAGAGACAGAGGGGTAGGATCTGAGCGGGGAACGCGCCAGGGTGCTTGCAGCCGGCTCCCGGGAAGGAAAAAAAAAAGTGCGTGCTTTCTTCAGCGGTCTTAAAGAGACAGGAGCCCAGCGGAGGAGACGGATCGCCCCAGCACACTCAGCCCAGCAGGCTGGGAGTCCTGGGGAGTTTCAGACGCCTTAGCTGGTGACTGAGGAAGCGTAGCCATACTTACACTTATCACTGAGATCAACAGCGTCCTATTCGTTCCCACCCCTGCCAGAGCGATAAAGGGCCCTGCAGAGCGGCGCAGCCACAGCTGTGGAATAGTGGGGCAATAGCGCCACCTACAGCATTCCCACAGAATCTACGTCCGGTGGGCATTTTTTTGTTTTGTTTTGTTTTTTCTTTTCTTTCTTTTTTTCTTTCTTTCTTTCTTTCTTTCTTCTTTTTTTCTTTTTTCTCTCTTTTTAAAGTATTAAAGAGCCCAGCTGACATATGTGGCAACTATCAGTGACCAATTCCATAGCCATGAAAAGACAGAGGAATATGGTTCAGACCAAAATCAACCAGACAACCCCAGAGACGGAGTCTGAAGGGATGGAAATGCACAATCTTCCTGAAAAAGAATTCAGAATAAAAGTCATAACCATGCTGATGGACCTACAGAGAAATGTGCAAGAGCTGAGGGAGGAAGTGAGGGAACTGAGGAAAGACAATGCAGAAATCAGACAAGTGATCGATGGGCTTAACAGCAGAATGGATGAGATGCAAGAGTCTGTTAATGGAATAGAAAACAGAGAACAGGAGTACAGAGCAGCTGAGGGAGAGAGAGATAAAAGGATCTCTAGGAATGAAAGAATATTAAGAGAACTGTGTGACCAATCCAAACGGAACAATATTCGCATTATAGGAGTACCAGAGGAAGAAGAGAGAGAAAAAAGGATAGAAAGTGTCTTTGAAGAAATAATTGCTGAAAACTTTCCCTCGCTGGGGAAGGAAGTAGTCTCGCAGTCCACAGAAGCTCATAGATCTCCCAACACAAGGGACCCAAGGAAGACAACACCAAGACACATAATAATTATAATGGCAAAGATCAAAGATAAAGACAGGGTATTAAAGGCAGCTAGAGAGAGAAAAAAGATCACCTACAAAGGAAAACCCATCAGACTATCATCAGACTTCTCAACAGAAACCTTACAGGCCAGAAGAGAATGGCATGATATATTTAATGTAATGAAACAGAAGGTCCTCGAACCATGAATATTGTCTCCAGCACGATTATCATTTAAATATGATGGAGGGATTAAACAATTTCCAGACAAACGAAAGTTGAGAGAATTTGCCTCTCATAAACCACCACTACAGGATATCTTAAATGGACTGCTCTAGATGGAAGCACACCTAAGGCTAAAAAGATGCCACCAGAGAAAATAAAATCATAGCAAAGAAAGCAGACCATTCAAATACTAACTAAAGGCAAAGAATAAAACACCTATTATAGAAAGAATGGAAGAGGAGGAATAAGAAGGGAGATAAATAAAGAAACATCAGATTGTGTTTACAATAACTTAACAAGAAAGTTAAGTTAGATTGTTAGATAGTAAAGAAGCAACCCTTGAACCCTTGGTAACCACGAATCTAAAGCCAGCAATGGCAATAAGTACATATCTATCAATAATCACCCTAAATGTAAATGGACTGAATACACCAATCAAAAGACACAGAGTAACAGAATGGATAAAAAAGCAAGACCCATCTATATGCTGCCTACAAGAAACTCACCTCAAATCCAAAGATATACACAGACTAAAAGTGAAGGGATGGAAAAAGATATTTCATGCAAACAACAAAGAGAAAAAAGCAGGTGTTGCAGTACTTGTATCAGACAAAACAGACTTCAAAACGAAGAAAGCAGCAAAAGATAAAGAAGGACATTACATAATGATAAAGGGGTCAGTCCAACAAGAAGATATAACCATTATAAATATATATGCACCCAACACAGGAGCGCCAGCATGTGAGACAAATACTAACAGAATTAAAGGAGGAAATAGACAGCAATGCATTCATCTTAGGAGACTTCAACACACCACTCACTCCAGAGACAGATCAACCAGACAGAAAATAAGTAAAGACACAGAGGCACTGAACAACACACTAGAACAGATGGACCTAACAGACATCTACAGAACTCTACACCCAAAAGCAACAAAATACACATTCTTCTCAAGTGCACATGGAACATTTTCCAGAATAGACCACATACTAGGCCACAGAAAGAACCTCAGTAATTTCAAAAATACTGAAACCCTACCAACCAACTTCTCAGATCACCAAGGTATAAAACTAGAAATAAATTTTAGAAAGAAATCAAAAAGGCACACAAATACATGGAGACTTAACAACACTCTCCTAATTAATCAATGGGTTAATGACCAAATCAAAACAGAAATCAAAGAATATATGGAGACTAATGACAACAACAACACAAAGCCACAACTTCTGTGGGACGCAGCAAAGGCAGTTCTAAGAGGAAAGTATATTGCAATCCAGGCCTACTTAAAGAAGGAAGAACATTCCCAAATGAATAGCCTAAAGACACAATTACTGAAATTGGAAAAAGAAAAACAAATGAGGCCCAAAGTCACCAGAAGGAGGGACATAATAAAGATTAGAGAAGAAATAATTAAATTGAGAAGAATAAAACAATAGAAAAAATCAATAAAACCAAGAGCTGGTTCTTTGAAAAAATAAACAAAATAGATAAACCCCTAGCTAGACTTATTAAGAGAAAAAGAGAATCTACACACATAAACAGAATCAGAAATGAGAAAGGAAAAATCACGATGGACCCCACAGAAATACAAAGAATCATAAGAGAATATTATGAGAATCTATATGCTAACAAGCTGGAAAACATAGAAGAAATGGACAACTTCTTAGAAAAATACAACCTTCCAAGACTGACCAAGCAAGAAACAGAAAAAATAAACAGACCAATCACCAGTGACGAAATCGAATTGGTAATCAAAAAACTACCCAAGAACAAAACCCCTGGGCCTGATGGATTCACCTCTGAATTCTACCAGACATATAGAGAAGAAATAACACCCATTCTCCTTAAAGTTTCCAAAAAATAGAAGAGGAGGGAATACTTCCAAACTCATTCTATGAAGCCAGCATCACTCTAATACCAAAACTGGGCAAAGACCTCACCAAAAAAGAAAATTACAGACCAATCTCCCTGATGAACGTAGATGCAAAAATACTCCACAAAATATTAGCAAACCGAATTCAAAAATACATTAAGAGGATCATACACCATGATCAAGTGGGATTCATCCCAGGGATGCAAGGATGGTACAACATTCAAAATCCATCAACATCATCCACCACATCAACAAAAAGAAGAACAAAAACCACATGATCATCTCCATAGATGCTGAAAGCATTTGACAAAATTCAGCATCCATTCTGATTAAAACTCTCAACAAAATGGGTATAGACGGCAAGTACCTCAACATCATAAAGGCTATATATGACAAACCCACAGCTAACATCATACTTAACGGCAAGATGCTGAAAGCTTTTCATCTACGATCGGGAACAAGACAAGGATGCCCACTCTCTCCACTGTTATTCAACATACTACTGGAGGTCCTAGCCACGGCAATCAGACAAAACAAAGACATACAAGGCATCCAGATTGGTAAAGAAGAAGTCAAATTGTCACTATTTGCAGATGACATGATACCGTACATAAAAAACCCTAAAGACTCCACTCCAAAACTACTAGAACTAATATCTGAATTCAGCAAAGTTGCAGGATACAAAATTAACACACAGAAATCTGTTGCTTCCTATACACTAATGATGAACTAACAGAAAGAGAAATCAGAAAAACAATTCCATTCACAATTGCATCAAAAAGAATAAAATACCTAGGAATAAACCTAACGAAGGAAGTGAAAGACCTGTACTCTGAAACTACAAGACACTCCTAAGAGAAATTAAAGAGGACACTAACAAATGGAAATGCATCCCATGCTCATGGCTAGGAAGAATAAATATTGTCAAAATGGCTATACTACCTAAAGCAATCTACAGATTCAACGCAATCCCTGTCAGACTACTAACAGCTTTCTTCAATGAACTGGAAAAAATAATTCTAAAATTCATATGGAACCACAAAAGACCCCGAATAGCCAAAGCAATCCTGAGAAGGAGGAAAAAAACAGGGGGAATTACACTCCCTGACTTCAAGCTCTACTACAAAGCCACAGTAATCAAGACAATTTGGTATTGGCACAAAAACAAACCCAGAGACCAGTGGAACAGAATAGAAAATCCAAACATTAACCCAAACATATACAGTCAATTAATATTTGATAAAGGAGCCTTGGATATACAATGGGAGATGATGGCCTCTTCAGCAGCTGGTGTTGGAAAAACTGGACAGCTACATGTAAGAGAATGAAACTGGACTACTGTCTAGCCCCATACACAAAGGTAAACTCAAGGTGGATCAAAGACCTGAATGTAAGTCATGAACCATAAAACTCTTAGAAAAAAACATAGGCAAAAATCTCTTGGACATAAACATGAGCAACTTCTTCATGAACATATCTCCCCAGGCAAGGGAAACAAAAGCAAAATGAACAAGTGGGACTATATCAAACTAAAAAGCTTCTGTACAGCAAAGGACACCATCAGTAGAACAAAAAGACATCCTACAGTATGGGAGAATATATTCATAAATGACGTATCTCATAAGGGTTGACATCCAAAATATA
>JAVSCE010005929.1:0-41542 GCA_032199065.1 Smutsia gigantea | reverse complement strand
AAATTAGATTATTCTTGAGATTGTATTTAAGTCAAGGAAAGATGGTCTTCTATTTACAAATGTAATTTATTCTCATGAGCAAGTAATCTTGTTAACATAACGCAGGTTAACTGAAATTGATTTGTGTTTACCAAACATAGTGAATGCTAATCAAATACTAGACACTGAAGTATTGGATGTATTTAAATCTTTGACACACTAGACACTGTTAGTGCAACATAGAAGAATTTTTGTCTCAGGGTCACATTGCTCCTTGGCCTTTTCTTCAAAATATATAAAGAGAAAGTGAGGAGAAATGGCCTCCATTTCCTTTATGAAATTTTTTGATTTAGGAATAGTTGGGAGAATTTAGCACTGGTTGGTGGGCAGGGGGACAGATTATTTATGTTTCATTTCCTTTGCTACAAACAGCACATTTGCTTTTTCATCTGCTTAATTCCATTCCAGGTTTGTAATTCTCTACCACTCATAGCATCAATGAGCCCCCCATAATGGCTTTTATAGGAGACAGACATTACCCGGCAATTTGAAAAGCAGGTTGAAGATAAAGGCTGATAGCTCATGTGTCCTGCCTTGGTGACTTGGCTCACTTCTGAGGATTATGCTGAGTGGGCTGCACGCATCTCCTGTGGTGTATGTGTATCGGCTCTATGAGGCTTAAAGAAACATTTCCTCTAATACAAAAATAAACCCACCATAATCATTCGTTTTGGGGAAATTTTACAGTTGTTGGTTAACCTGCTCCCTTATGCCCTGCAATATTCATTAGCAGATTTCTCTGTTTATGAGTGATATTATATGGAAATGGTTATGGGAAGCTAACAGATGTAACCACTGACATAAATTAGAAGAAACAGTTCTGCTTTTTTACAGATGGTTCTATTGAATCTGCTCCCCTCCCGCCTCACTTTAACATTTAGTTTTCTTTCAACAGAAAACTTTTCTTTACTGACTATGGAAATGTGGCCAAAGTGGAGCGATGTGACATGGATGGGATGAACAGAACGAGGATAATTGATTCAGAGACAGAGCAGCCAGCTGCACTGGCACTAGACCTAGTCAACAAACTGGTTTACTGGGTAGATCGTTACTTGGACTGTGTGGAAGTAGTAGACTATCAAGGGAAAAACAGACATACTGTCATTCAAGGAAGACAAGTAAGTGCAATTTTGTTACAATATGCAACTAAGGTAATAAAATGAATGGTATCATGCGAGGAAGAAGACCCAAAATTTGAACTGCAATGTTGAAAATTTCTTAGCAAGAAGCAATGGGTCATAAAAATTGTGATGCTTTTTTGTGGGAGAATGTTCTTTGCACAGTGCATTTCGTGGTATTGGAGATACCTCTCACTCCTGCCCTCCCTCTGTTAAAAAACAAAGCACCCAAATGAAAAATCAATGAAAATAAAACAAAAACAACAAACAAGCAAAAAATACTACGAAAATATTAGTAAGAAAGGAAAGTATTAGAATAGCACAGATGTTATAACCTACTTACGAAACACTAAGTAATTCATTCATAACGAACTGAATTATCATCGGTCCCATGTGGCATTGGACATATTTTGCTAACAAAAGTGCCAGCTCACAAAGGTTATCTTTATTATTGTAATAGGTTGGGTTAAATAATGCTTTCTGTTGTGTTCAAGTACTTCGTAAACAAGAGTTCTGTGAAAGTCACTGAGGTCAAAATTTTTCCCATCTGTGTAGTTTTTCCTTTCCTGAATTACAAGTTTTTGTAAATAACAGTAAACACCTAAAGGAGATCAATGGAGTAAGTCCTTACTCACTAGTGTTCTGTTTCAAACTCACCTTTGCTTCACTGATTGCCCTCATTTCATGTAAGAGTCTTATTCTGTGAAGCTGAAATATGTGAATCTCTGCTTTTTTTGCAGGGTCAGTAAAGAAAAGTTTAAGACAAAAGTATTCTGTAATCATCCCTTAAAGTTACTTTTCCTTTCTAATCAGCTTTTAACGATGAAATTCTGTCCCTTTCTTTGGCAGATAAACAAGTGCACTGATTCAAGTAGTCAAAAAAATAGTGCCCAATATTAGAGGCAGGGCCATTTATTTCTCTATCACCTTCAATTGTCCAAAAAAACTTGATTTCTTTAGAAGCCCTTCTTTATGACCTTCAGAGGACTTAGTCTCTAAAATAATTATGATGGACCTTTTTATCTATACATAATTAAAATTTTAGACCACCAAAGAGGTATAAGGAATTCAAATGATTTTCCTCATGACAATTTTAAAAAGTTTTTTAATGTCTGAAGTTTTTAATTATCCTTTTTTTTTTCAGTTCTTTTACCTATGTTTAGCTAGCTCACTAAACATATGCTTTGTCTGCCTCTAAGTAATCCAACATAGATCAGTTTTTGAAGCATTTGGGCTGTAGGCAGAATGGTCCAACCACTTCAAGCTCCTCCCACCTCTTTTGTGGGTAGTTAGCAGAGCGGGTAACAATACACTTACGTTATGTAAGTACAACAGACTCTTCTGAGGAAAAGCAGGGAGGCAGTGCATACAATTTGATCTTTACTGTATAACCATGTCTTTTAACTTGACCAGTAGTCCTCTCCATAGCAGTGATTTCTGTCCTGGTACATGGACTAAAAGTTATACAGAGAGCAATGTAGGAATGCCACAACGACACACTCCCAGAAGGATGGCCCCAACTTTTGAGCAAAACATGCATGAGATTAATGGTAATGGAAGGGATCCACCTGCCTGTAATTCTTACAGGAAAAAAAGTATTGCCTAAGTCAAAATTGGGTGGTTGGTGTACTTAGTGAATGTGATGTCAGCTGTGTGGAAAATGATATTAGTAAATGCATATATGGCCTCTCCCCTTCCCCTGACCTCCTCTCCTCCCTCCTTCCTGCTCCCCTGCCTCATACACACACACGCAGGAAAAAAAACATACTTATTGGGAATAACATAAAATAGAAAAATCTTATTTGGGATTTTAACATGAAATGACCCTCCCCATTAATTTTTATCTTTCACTTTTAGCTTAGACATGAAGAAATGAGATATGACCCAAAAATAGCATGCAAAAGCCAGCCTTCTTTTAGTCACATCCCATATGAGAGACCCAGAAATAGTAATGATGAATCATATATGTTAGGAAAATAACAAATCCAATGCTTTTTTGCTTAAAGTTCAGAATTGACAAGATTTCCTAATTATAATAGAAAATTTTGACATCTGTTCTATAGAAATTTTTAAAGTCAAATTGTACATACCTTCTCAAGTCTTAAGTACATATCTATAATAAAATTGCACTGACATGCAATATAGCACAAAAAAATAGTGGCAAATGCTTTTTCATCAGATTCTGTACAGCATATCAATTGACAGCTCCACCATTCCCTGGACCAGAACTTAAATTAAGTATAATGCAGGGAATACCCAAAAGTAGTGTGCCTAGCATGTGCCTTTGAAGGAGAAAGTCAGTATACTCATTCTTCCTCTGCTTCTGGAAGCTTCCCATGACTTCAAGATGTCTGTTCCTCCTTGCCATCCCTAAGAACTCTGCCAAGGAGAGTCACAGTGCTAAAGTGTCATGAGTAGAATAAACACTGTTCTCAAAGCAAGCAGTCCTATCTCCATTATGAATAGGCTTTAGAAAAAAATGCAACTTCTGAGTAAAATATTAACATTTTATTTACAGTTATTCCAAATATGTGATTTCATTATTTATTATTTTGCCTGCTGGAACAAATATTAGTCTAATGTAACCTGTACTAAAATAAGAATGAGATTTTGAAATCATGAAACAAATTTTCAAAGGTGTTTCCTCATCAGTCCTTTCATAGGCCAGCTATGCTTTCACAGATTCTATATACCCTTAACTATATGAACAAGCAGCCCATACAAATACCTCAAATTTTATATAACAGTGTTACAGTGCTATAAGCATATTATTAAATATATGTTTGAATGTTTGGTTATCAGATTTTGGAAAGCAGCTACTGAGCATGTTTTCCCAATGAAACATGAATAAACTCTGTTCCACACATTTGGAACTGCTTTATCTTGTACTACATGTTTTATTCTCAGAGAAAAATTTAATTGGTGAAATGTTGAATTCTTTGAGAGAAAATAGATAATATGCTTGTGACTTTCCAACTATGGGAATTTTCCACAGCAGTAAATAGCAACCAGTTTTTCTTTCAAGTTGAAAGCCACATAATTAAAAGTCATATTTATCTTTGCTCCTCTTTATAGGTCAGACATCTTTATGGTATAACTGTGTTTGAAGACTTTTTATATGCAACAAATTCTGATAATGTCAATATCATAAGGATAAACCGATTTAATGGCAGTGATACTCATTCATTAATTAAAATGGAAGATGCTCGAGGAATTCGAATCTATCAAAAAAGAGTACAACCAACAGGTAGGATGCAAGACTTCTTTAGAGTCTCCATAATGGTGGATTGAATGGGGATGTGGTCCTTATGCTTTGTATGGTGTTGAAGGAGGTGACTCATAAATTCTGTATTTGGTAGCAAAGTGTACATGTCTGCTTGGTAAAATGGAATAGAGCCCCTCCACAAGTCTAAATGACAAATCATTCAGTTCCTAGTGATTCATTTCTACAGCCATAGAATTGAAATGATGGCTAGATTTATATTCAGGAAGGAGCTTTCAATTGTGGTATATGTAGACAGAAAACTCAGATGCCAAAATGCTAAGGATTTTTTTGTTTTGTTTTGTTTTTGGTATCATTCTGAGAGACAAATTTCATATCACGTGACTTCCTTTTCAGTATCTGTCCTGGTTTTTTCTTTGGGGTTTCTTGATGTACCATCCCATCTGTTCTTTAACACATATTAATTTGAAAATTTTAATGAGAAGATTGCAATGTTTGTAAGTATTTATCAAAAACATGAACTAGTAATTTTGCATATTAGGTTAATGATGCTTATTCATCAATACAGTTTAGGCTCAGTCTTATAAAATGTGCCATACAAAACCCACCACCCAAAATATCCATCCTCTTTTTGTGCTTTAAATTAAAATTAATTTAGAATTATATAAGCAATACAGATTCAATTAATGTGTTGTCACAAATATACTTATAGTTAATTCATATTTGGAATTCTGTAGATAACCAGTAGAGTTTGATATCAGCATTCATTCATTCACTAATGATTCATCGACCACTTACTATGTGCCAGGAACTATTCTACATAGAGCAGGGAATAAAATAGACAAAATAAAATTGTATGAGATTTACATCCTAGGAGAGAAGATATAATTAAGAAAAATAGCAAAGTAAATCATTACTGTATTAGAAGATAACAAATACTACAGAGAAAAAGAAAGCAGATAAGGAGGATAAGGACTGTTAGGGATGGGGATAGTTTGCAATTTTATATTGGATTGTCAGAGAAGTCCCATTGAAAAGATAACTGAATGAAGACTTGCAGTAACTGAGGAAGAGAGACATGAACATGGCAGGTGGAGAAGGTGAGCATGCACAAGAAATGAGGGAGAGCATGTTTAGATTGTTCAAGGAACAGCAAGAAGACCTGTGCATTAAGGATAGAGTATACAAGGAAAAAAGAAGTAAGAAATGAGTTTGGGGAACTGAAAGAGGACCCAAACAAGTAGGGTCCTATTGACAATTCTAAAAGTGTTTGCTTGTACTTTTAGTGAGCAGGGAGTCCTTAGGAAGCAGAGGCGCCTCGTAATTTGAATGGCTTTGTAAAGGAATCAGTATGGCTACTGTGTGGACAATAGGTTGTGGAGGTAGAGGGTGGAAGGTTAGAGAAGATGGTGAATTGGACCAAAAGGTGGGGAGAAGTAGTTATATTCAAGATATATTGGAAGGTAATGCCAACAAGATTTCCTGATGGACTGGAGGTGGGGAGTAAAAAAAAAAATGAAGAAGAGGTAAAGAATGATGACAATGTTTTCAGCTGGGCAATTCAAATGATTGAGTTATTCTGAGATTAGGGAAACTAAATTTGGGGCAAATTTGAGGGCAAAGAACATATAACTATCACATTTATTTCAAATGTCTATTATGAATTCAGTTGGAGATATCAAGGAGGTATTTGAACATACAAGTCTGGAGTTCAGGGAGAAGTCCAGGATAGAGATAGCAATTTGGGAGTCATTGGCTTATGGATGACATTTAAAGCCATGCAAATGGATGTGGTCACTAGGGAAGTAACTATGGATGGGGAAGAGAAGAATTACCAATAACAGACTCTGGGACACTCCATTAAGAAGTTAGATGGAATGGCAGGAACCAAGAGAGGAGACTGAGAAGAAGCTTGTTAAATCCACTGGCCATTGCATTTAGCAGCTGAAGCTTATAGGGATCTGACAAGAGCAGTTTTGTGGTAAAGTGAATGTCTGGGTAGAGTGGGTCTGAGAGACAGGTAGCAAAGGAATTGTAGAAAATGGTCATAGATAACCTGGAGAAGTGGTGAGGTAAGGCTAAACATGGAAATGGGGAGCTAACTGAGGGATTGCTGTGGGAATTAAGGTTAAGACAAGGAATTTTTTCCCCCAAGATGCAATAGAGAGAGCAAAAATAATGGTGAAAGTCAGAAAGTGGAGTGTTGCTAAGTCTGTGAGATGTGATCCAGTATAGAAATGGAGTGAGACTGGAAAATAAAAGCAACACTTGTGTGAAAAACTAGTTCAGACTACACATTTCACTCATCTTTTCATTTAGAGAATGAGGGATATGAAAATCATGTGGCATGAGTTTTAAAAGCTTCGGTTTTATTATTAAAAGAAAATTGCCATGTTATTCGTCACACTTTCAAATGGTGATCAAAAAGAAATGTAATCACAATAATATATAAAATCTTACTGACATTATTTCTACTGTAGCCTTTTCTCTTTGATCCATCTTTCCTTCTCTCATCCCCTCCATATAATACTTTCCTATTTTTTTCTTCTCTAACTTCTATGGTCATGAAATATTCTCTACTACTCAATCTCCATGCACAAATTCTGCCTCCTTTCAACAATTACAGTATCACACACACACACACACACACACACACACACACACACACACACACACACACAGAGTTCATTTTGTGGTAGGTTTCTCAAATGGTAATGGCCACAAAATTGAGTGAAAAATATTTTGTCTCAGTGTTTCTCAATAAAGATAGTCACTGAATCATATTTCTTCTAGGTAGGTACCCATATCATGGACTCCTTAAAAGAAATCCTTTCTCTGCTCATTACCTAACCTGTGATACTTTTACAGTGCCTTTTTATATTTGTAAGAAATGTATATTTTTTAAAAGTACAAGTATATATCAAAAAATCATGTTACTTTTATTTGCTTATATGCAAACAAATTAACATAAAAGCATTTTATTTGTTATAATTGTTTTTTTAATATAGCCTGAGGAGCATTTTAGCAAATCCTTACCTTCTCTTTTATGGGGTTTAAACTCTTTTCCAATTGATTACAGTAGTAAACAGTTTCATATATAGGTTTTTACGAGGATTCCCTCTTCTTGCACTGTAAAAGATGACATACTGATGCACATAATTATCTTGTCTTCGGAGAATTTCAAGTGCACTGTTTGTTATGTGTTGCAGTCAGAAGCCAGGCATGTGAAGTGGATCCATATGGAATGCCAGGGGGATGTTCACACATCTGTCTGCTCTGCAGCAGTTACAAAACACGGACCTGTCGCTGCAGGACTGGCTTCAACTTGGGAAGTGATGGCAAGTCATGCAAAAGTATGTTGTTAAAATAAAACATTTTGCCAGCAGCTGTAGCTTCAAAATAGGGTTTTTAGTACCATTTAGCAGCATCGACATCAGTTATTATATGAGATTTCATCAGGTGAAATTTGCTTACAAATATATACCAGCCTTGTTTCTCAGTATTTAGTGTGTGTGTGTGTGAGAGAGATAATGTGAGTGAGAAATTGAATCAGGCTGTAGAGTCACTAAATTTGTGGATCTTTCAGAAACATACTTTAGGGAAGATTTTTAGGATGATCTTTTCCTTAATTCTCTAACGTATGGTTTTGATCTAATGAGCACAAATCATTGGTTGATCAGATTTTCTCTTATCTGAACCAAGATGCTGCTACTAGTAATAGGTGTGCTGTTTAGTCCAACAGAAATCCACATAAAGTAGTGTTTCACCTTATCCAGCAGCATTGTGGAGTGAAATTCACTGTGGAGTAAATGAATGAATATAGGTAACCAGAGCTATACTAATTGGATATCAATCTGTATAACAATTTTACTGAAAACTTTATAGTACATATATATATATATATCTTTATTTTATTTTTGAAATATTCCAGAATAATTTAATTGTTCTTTATTTAAAGAAGGTAACATTTTTTAAATAAATGACTTTTGTAAATTTAAATTTAAATTTTTATACAAAGATTAGTTAAGGTCTTTATTTGGGGTGTTCATGATCAGGTATAGTAGGTCCTTATAGAAATAGAGTCCATTTAAGATTGTTGGTCTTTAAATGTCCCCCAAATGCTGTAATTTTTAAAGTTATGATGAGTGCCTTTTACAGTATATATTTTGTTCCTATTTTGTCATAGCGATGACTTTTTATTTCTGTCAGTGCTTACTCTGGCCACTGTCGTGCCATCTCTTCTCCTTATTGTCATGTGCTTGCTGAGGACTGTGAAATGAAGCCACTAAATTGTTATAATTATTAAGTCCAGTTGGTTAGAATTAATAGTACAAATGCTTTTAAATAGTGAACCCAAGAGGCTCAATTGTAATGAAATATATGCATTTTAATACTTTTTTTCTTTTCTAATTTTGTATTAAATTCTGGGAGTATAAAGATACCAGGTCTCATGTTCAAGGATCCATAACTTACACTTACAACTATTAGCTCCAGTAATATGTCACAACTGATAATCCCTACTGGGGAACAAAAGAAAAACACAGTAATACCCTCTTCCTTGCCTGCTGATATACACAAAAGAAGAAGACTGATGTGGAAAAATTCAGTTTTTCCATTTAATAGATACCAGAAGTAGTGAAAAGGTAGCCTCATTTCCATATTCCAAACTTGAGCTAGTACGTCTGATTTTAGGTACTTGAATCAAAACCAGAACTATCTCTATTTTAGTATCTTTAAAGGTAATTTTCATTTTCAGTTGTCTATAATACAGGAAAACACTGACAGAAACTGTAAAAGAGGTATCAACTAAAAAAGCGACAGAAGAAACAACAGAGCATCTAGTTACCGTTCTCATTTAAAACATACACATGCACACGTACACACACCAGTGAAGTACCAGGTTTACCAATTACCAATCAAAACATCAATTAAAATTAGGAGCAAAAGCAAATATTAACAAAAATAGGTATGATGTAAACAGAATTCAAATAGGTATGATGTAAACAAAATTCTTATGCGATGCAAACAGAATTGGAAATTGGCATCACTATTTGAAAGACATTCGATAAAACATACAAAAGAAATAAAACTGACAATATCCTTTAACAAGTTACCCAATTTGACTGAAGAAATTCATTTTAAATATATTTCTAATAATAAAACCCAGACACACTAGAATGTCCAATAATAGATAAGTTGCTGACTATATGATAGTTTCTCTCTATATAAGACCCCTATTGTTTTAAAAACAAAAGTATCTATACATGTAAAGTTGGTAAGAAATACTCAGGAATATTAATTTCCAAATGAATCTGCACTACTTTTAAATAATATAAAATACAGTTTTTAAAGAAAATACTCTTAAAATAGGTAGACACTAAAAAGCTGTAAGGGTAATGAAGGTGTTAATATTTTTACCCACTAATTCCATCTCTGGAAATGTATAATAGATCATCTAAGAAAATGTGTAAAATGCTAAGTTGAAAAAATGCTTGTCTTAGTATTATTATACTGATGAAAAGATAAAACCAACTGGTTAATGGTTTGGTGAATTATATATTATACTGATCATACTGAAAGCATATAAGGCTTAAAATGATGGGTCAATATAGAACATAATTCTGATGCTGTGTTTTAATAAAATCATCATATAAAATTGAACGTCCTCTTCTATAAGTAACTGTGCATTAGGAAAATAGCTAGATAAACTAAATTTTAAATAGTCACACAATGTACTGTAACACAGCAGTAAAAATGAATGAATGAAGAGTACAACAACCATGGATGTATATCAAGAATGGTTTAAGAGCAAAATTAACTCACATAAGTTCATACAAGCACTTCAAACATGCAAAATTAAACAATCTACTTTTGGGAAATACATACAATATATATGCTAAAACTTTTTTAAAATGGATGATGAAGACAATAATCAGGATATTGGGTGTCGGTGAGATGGAAGGGAGAAGGGTTTGGGACATGTGCTTACCTTCCAGTGCTCTGGAAATATTCTTCAGATCTGTGCTAGGTACATGGGATTTGTTTTATTTTTATTTTTTATATATTAAAATATAAGTACACTTAATATACATTCATTAAATATTTATACACATTTAAAAAATGTTCATATACATTTAATATTCAATAACACTAATGTAAAAATAAGAGAAAAAAACATATACAATAGTATAGTTTATATTGAGGGTTTTGAGCTTGTTACTAATTACTTTTCTTTTTCCTCCAGATTTTCTATAATGTAGTAATTTTACTCTAGTAGGCATTTCACTTATGGTATGGTTGTCCAAATATAATGAGTCATTTGCATACTTAGATTTATTAATAAAGCTTAATATATATTTTTTTACATGTAGAGAATTTTTTTCTGAATTATATAGACTAAACTAATTGTAGGATACCTTAGCAATTGGAGAGACTTGCATATATTTTCATATAAAAGTCTGAAAGTGTCAATTTACTAAAACACTACTTCAATTCTGGCATTTGAACCCAGGAGATAGTTTTTCTTTTTTCTTAGGGTGGAGGCTGGGGGGCTATTTTTGCTTTGTTTTGATTTTGATAAGGGCTGTGTTGTACAATCAGAGTTACTGGCAGACGGCATCAACTTCTAACATTGCAATTAAGACGTGCAGAAAAAAATGAGGCTGTAACTGGCACTGGATTTCATTTCTTAAAAACAATAAATCACACGTTTAGACAAATGTAATATATTAGCACACAAGTATGTGATACTGTCTGATTCTTTTGTTTGCCTCTGAAAGTCTGTAGATGCAAACTCTGAGGGGGGTAATGTCTTAAATATTTGAAGTCTTTAGCATTGTCAAACATAATGAATGCCACAGTTAGTATTTCTAGAATGTGTTAGATAGATCGTAATGAATTGTAAAGTTAAATGTACCAGAAGTTGTAATAAATGTCCATTTTACAGTTTACGAGTTATCCAGTGATCTGTCATGTTTTTGATATATAGTTACAGACAAAAGAATAATTAACTAAATATAACTCATTCAGTGAAGTCATTTCTGTTTTAATTAAAGTAATCCAATTAGCTGGCCTTCTTGCATCAAGATACATTGGTTATATTTTAGAGTTTAATTTTTGGTATCGAATTTAAAAAACACTAATTGTGCCAGTTAATTAAATCGTGGCAGTATGCAGTGTAAAGAAGATTAGGCAGCATCGGTTGTTTATGTTCGTAATCTTTCTTCTCCAGGACCAAAGAATGAATTGTTCCTCTTTTATGGGAAAGGACGCCCAGGAATTGTTAGAGGAATGGACTTGAATACCAAGATAGCTGATGAATACATGATCCCCATTGAAAATCTGGTAAACCCTCGTGCTTTGGATTTTCATGCAGAAACCAATTATATCTACTTTGCTGATACCACCAGTTTCCTAATTGGCCGGCAGAAGATAGATGGCACAGAGCGAGAAACCATCCTGAAAGATGGTAAGTGGCAATATGTAACATAAACATCTAACTGCTCAGAGATAAGGCACTTTTAAAAGGATAACTCCAATGTGTGTTGAACTAATTTTAACCAGAATCCACGTTACTGTTTTTTAAATACTTGTTAGTTTTATTTTCTACAGATACATTATTTCTACATGTTTTTCACATGCCAGCATATTATATTGAACTTGGAATTGTCTGCTGCATCTGAAATATTACAGGAATTAAACTGAGCTATATATCCACCTGGAAAATGGATACAAATATATGTTTACAGGGCTATATGGAAGAACTTAAGATTTAACAGGACATTAGAGACTTTTATAATATTTGGTTCTCACTAGACTATTAGTCATGTCACTCCAAGTACGTTAAATACATCAATGCCCCCATTGTTATAATTCTTGCATATTACTTCTTTATATCATTAAACTGAGTTCTCTAGAGTTGCCCTTGAAATATCAGAATCCCCAGAGAAATTTTAATTGTTTACACCTATTTTTATTTGCAACTGTATAATACAAACATATGTCCATATACTTTATTAAAATCAGTGGATTTCATAAATTGGTTGGCTTAAGAACAATCAGTCAAGTAATGAAATAATATAACTTTGCCATAAATAGAATAGATCTTTAATATTCAAGCATACCAAATCTTTGGCTTTCTAGTCACCATTTGGGCATGTTAACTAATGATTCTGGACATCAGTTCCCTGACATACACAGCCTGCTTACTTCTGAAATGTTTTTAAAATCCTTGAATTAGGGAACATTACTTGTGTGCTTAGATGAAGGACATTGTGCCAGCTATCACAGGAGATTAAAGGAATTTATGAAACGGCTAGTGCCTTCAAGTAGTCAACAACCTACCTTTGGATATAATATAAGAACACAAAAAAATGTAAAGACTTTGCACCACGTAATTTAATTAATAAGTTCAAAGCACATCTGAAGAAATGTATGATTAATGGAGAATGCCCATGTAATAAGAATCCACAGGAAGAAAAAGGTGTCTTTCTCAGAGAATCTTTTTTGGAGGAAGTCATATTGCACTAGATCTTAAAGGAAGAATGTTAAAGGGGAGGGGAAGATATTTCAGTAAACAGAGGTTCCATAAAACAAACAAATACAAAGACAAAACAAAGCACATGCTCCAGAAAGAGGATGAGGGGAACCTTAAGTGGGGACTACTGGAGGTTTGTTTGCAGGTGCTAGTGACAGAATACCCGTGGAAAGTGAAAGGTGGAGAAATGGGACACCTTTAGTGTGAAGTCAAGGGCTTGGATCAAATCCTGAAGACAAGAGACGGGAAATGCTCTTGAGCCAAAGAATAATGTGAACGGCAAAATATTTTAGGAGAATCAATGTGGTAGTGGAGTGCAGAATGAATCAGAGAGGAGGGGGAGGAAATAAAAGAAGACATGGACTAAAGTTATGTACAGCGTGAGTGGTAAGGAATGGTGGTCTCTCCTGTCTTTCAGAAGGAATGGGGGCAGCATACAAAGATTATTCAACTTGGGTTCATTTTACATCAAATGTTTAGTGATAAAAAGTATACTTTCCAGGAGTGACAAATGAAGTGCTAAAATGGAAAGTAACCCTGTTTTTGTCTTTTTTTATAGTTTACTGATTAAGGCAATATAAATCCACTATGATTTAACATTCCCAGGGAATGTCTATAATTAGAGTTAAGATTTTTACTTTTAAATGGATGCAGCAAATGCTGTCTGCCTCCTTTTCTCTGTGATGTGGTATCAAATGATAGAGGATTAACAGCTTTAGAAGGACAGTGAACTTGCACATTCTAAGTGGCTGCATTTGGATTGTCTGGACATTTTCCAAAAGAACTGAAATGTATAGACAGAGTTCCTGGTTTCTTTTCACAGTGTCAGTTCCTGGGCTGTGACTGAATGTTCTGGCTAATAATCCTAACTTTATTAACAATATCTTACGGTGACCCTGGTGGTTCTTTGCAGTCCACCTCAGCCACAACAATAGTAGCAATAGTTGTAGCTGCTTGACTGCCAGGCATATTTGTAGTGTTGCTGTGGTAGTATGAAGGTTATGAGAACACTTTGAAGAATTTACTTATTATTAATTGATATATAGTTGCTATACAATATTAATTTCAGGTATATAACATAATGATTCAGCACATATACATTATGGAACGCTCACAATGATTAATGCAGTTGTCATCTGTCATTGTTACAATATCATTGACTATAATCCCTATGCTGCACTTTTTGCATATTTTCCCCTGAAATATATTTAATATTTTGATATTATTATACAAGGTACAGCTTAAAGTCTTTTTATTTTTATTTTTTTTCTTTCCAGTAAGCAGAATAGTAATAGATGATATGACAGGTAATTATCATGTCAAAATGGAACTTACATCTGGCAAATGACAACTTATGATTTTTAGAATCAGAATGATTGAGTATACATTCACTCATTTAGCTAGAGTGTCCACCATCCAACCTGAAGATTGAGAGGCAATGTTTGGTTTGACAGATGGTTTTGTAAGCTTGGTAAAAATTCTGAGTCAGAAAAATGTCTATAGTTTGAAGTACAAGGCTATAAAAATTTTTGTTTGTGAATAAAGCATAAATACCTTGGACATGTATAAGCTCAGATCCTTTCTCTAAGGAAAAAACAAACAAACCAAGATTATTAAAAAAAAAATCCTCCATTCATTCTTTCCTTTTTTTTTCCTTCGGAGGTTTTTGTAACCTAATGTAGTAAACCGTATAGTCTTTGTGGAATCTTGTGGGCTTAAAGAGTAATTGAGTACATGAGAAAGGAAAATTGTGTGATACTAAACAAGTTATCTAATCCCTCTTTTCCTTAGTTTCTTCATGTGTCAGTTTCATGTCCCACACACATGGGTCTCTCACAGGTTGCCTGCTCTGCCTTCAACATTTCTCTTGTAAATTCAGTGAAAGGAATCCTTTGTGTCAGGCTTTCCCAAGAATTCTAGACTCTCACATTAAACCACACTTGGTTTTAAGAATTTTTACCCCTTTAGATTTTTTAAAAACCTACTTTTATGGCAGTTGCCTCTTCTTCCTATACTCAGTGAAAGGTACAACCCTTCGTGCATCCTAGTTTTCCTGAAAGAGGCCTGTTGCTCTGGATTTCTTTTCATCTTGTTGCCTTGGGATCTCAGCTTTTATTTAAATTCAAGGAAAGTTGTGATCTTGTAGGTTATTGGGCTTTCTCTTATTGCTATGTGCTTCAGTATTCTTTTGCAGCTTTCTGCATCCTAAGTGAAACCCAACTCTGCATATCTATCATTCATGAATTCAAATGGGAATTTGAAGAATAAGATTGAGACATCTTTTAAAACTGATTTCTCCCCCTTTATGTTAGCATGGGAATCAATTTTTAAAAGTACCTGAGTACCTCTTGTGATATATATGAATCCCTTGTGATATATGTGAATCCCTTGTAATGCTTCTAAACATCCACTGTCTACTCATAAAGAGATTTCAGTTGATGCAAAAGGATACAAGTGTTTTCTACTTTCAACAAGCTCAGTGTATTATTTTGTAACCAAAAACTAAATAAAGTAGCAATGGGGATTTTACACTTTGAAAAAATAAAAATTGGTTAATACACTGTTATCAGGAAAAAAATCTGTTAGGGATGGTGCAGGATGATCTTTTTAGGTTCATCTCAAAATCTGATCCTCACTTATAGCTAAGATTTCCATTCATTTACCTACATAAAACATGTAATTTCCAAAAACTTACCAGGTGGTAGGCAGAGTATTCATCTAAAAAATACAAGATTATTGCTCTCAAAAGACTTGCATTCTACTCAAATGCATCCATAAGATTACAAATGAGGCAAAGAACTAAGTATAAGAGCAAGCAAACAATTCATCCTGACTTTGCCCTCTGTATCCACTAAAAAAAAAAAAATCACTGAAAGATACTTTTTAACAAAATTATTTGATAATAGCACTGAAAAATTGAAAAGTGTGTACCATCCTTTATCGGAAACAATGAATTTCCTAACTAGAAAGCAGATTGGACAAGACTGACCGGAACACAAGAAGCCATAGCCTAAATTTATATTTGTAAACTTCAAATGGAAGACTTGAAAAGCAAAAGGCGGTGGTGGTCTTAAGAAAAACTAAAAGAGATGGAAAAAAATGCCTTAAGACAAAGTTTAAAGCAATTTAATAATTAAGTGAACTAAAAATAATGGGCCCAGTTCAATCCATCCTTCTGACACTAATTTTACCCCTTAAAAGCACACACAAAGAATGAGTTGGGTTGTGTCTATTTATTTAGAACAAAAAGATAAAATAATTTTACCTCTAAAATCATTTAAAAATAAAGCTTAAAGAGCACAAGAACATAAAATTTAGGAAAATACAAGTTTTGTTTTGTTTTTTGGTATTGGGATGTGGAACATTTTCTTAAGCAAGGCATAAAACCCACCCAAGAGCTATTAAATAAATTTATATATATATATAAATATATATATATATATATATATATACACACACACACATACATATATAATGTAAAAGAAATATTAAAATTTTTTTATGACAAAGGACATTATAAGCAAGTGAAAACACTATACTAGGCAAAATATTCACAATATATATAACAAAAATATTTTTATTGACAGAATAAAGGGAAACAGTGTAAGAAAGCATATAAAAATATTTTTCAAAGCAATTCACAGAAGAATACAAATTTCCTTTGTATTCAAACGAAAAGTGTTCAACATCTACTAATCATGAAAATGTAAATTAACACAATTATGACTTTTATCACCTTTATCAGATTAAAGAAAAGATTGATAATATACAATGTTAGTGAGATAAAAAATAAAATACTTCCTATACTACTGAGGAAAATTTAAATTGCTCTAGTGGTCTGAAGTATTATTTTGTAATATCTATCAAAACTAAACTGTGTATAATATTCAATCCAACGTTTTCACTGTTGGCTTCCTATTCTCTTGATATGTATATGTGTTCAAAAGGAAGCATTATTTGTAATAACAAAGAAATTGGAAGCAACATAAATGTCCATCAAATAGAGGAATGATGTATTTTTGCTATGAATAATATTAAGTAGCAGTTAAAATGCATAAGGTAGAGCTACATATACTTCTATGAACAAATCTTCCAGACAAAGTGATAAATAAATAAAATGAATTGAAAAATACATTTTTCTTTTTGCAGGCAAATGTTTATGTAAGTATATTAACTTTTTTTTGAAAGATTAGAAAAACTGTTTATAGTAATTACCTCTAAAGAGGGCCGTGTGAATTGTTTTACTCACATCTGACTGTCCTTTTAGAATATGTACAACATGAAATGCATTCATGCCTTCCTTAAGTAAGAATTTAAGAGAAAATAACTATAACAAAGTAAAGAAATACAATTATGGGTAAGCATATTAAAAAAGACTTAAAATGCAAAAAAAAAAAAAACTATGTTTGCTGCCTGCCAAGTCCTTCCCCAAAATCTTTATCCCATTGTATTTCTTTCTTTTATATTTATATGAGAGTTTTTTCCTAAATAAAGGTGTGTCTTCTCATGCAGGTTAGTTGTGCTGTAGTCTCTGCTTCTTACATCTTCACAAACATCTATCTACTCTCAGTCGTGACTTAATCACCTACTTAAAAAAATAGATTTAGGATCAATTCTTTACTAACCTGCACATACACTTACTTATAAAATTCTATGAAGCCAAATGGATTCAGAAAATATATATCATTTGCCTAAGGCCTAATGGATAGTTAGCACCAGAATTATAAGTATTATCCCAAACTCCCAATTTGTATTACTATAATCTTGCCACTATTCAGAATGCTAGATCACCACTACAAAACAAGTAAGTTCTTCAATGATTATGCTCTGGAACGATGGTGAGTTTCAGATTTAATTGAGCATATAAGTAGATGGAGAAGCAGCAGCTTTCCTAGTAGGTATTTCACATTTCTGCCAGGAATCTTGGGGACTCTAATCCAGATGAAATAAAAGATGATAATTATAATGCTACCAGTCTTTGAAAAAATAATCTATGATCTATGAAAGATATGTTTCTCAAATACCTTGTTTAAAACTATCAGCAATTAATTAGGAAAGACAAATCGATTTCTTATTAAATAATTCTTGAGAGCGTTCTTGGAATATAAGATTATTTGCTATAACATTGATACTGAATTTTCTATCTGTATAATCTTTGGGCTTTCTTCTTCCCTACCCTTTGAATTAAGAGGTGCTACCTTGTGGCAGCAGAATATGAATCATGCTTTAGAGAATATAATTATTCTTATATTAATGACATTCTGAATTTCCTAGCACATTCAACAGTAGCATGGCAAGAAAGGAAAATACTTTATTTTTTACATTTTTACATTGCATAGTACTTTTCAAATAATAATATTTTTATCATCCAGGGTATTGATTTAAATAAAACCTCTCCAGATTTTGCTTTTGATGCACCTTAGAGTGGTGATAGCATATGTCAAACAGTGGGGTGTGTTATATCTTTAGCCTGATTAAATGATATGTTTCCATGTTAGAATCCGGGTATACTGATATGTGTGATTTTTCTCTCTGATTTGTTTGATTTGTGGGTGGTTTCTATAAAATAATGTTTTCTATAGTTCCAGATATATGAATATGTTTGGGGACCTAATAGTTAAATGAAGGATTTAATTTTTCTTCTAGGTATTTGACATGCTATGAAAGTATTGGGTTACTGATCATATTGAGACAATAGGAGCATATTCTTCACTGGTATTCTGGATTAAAAAAGCTAGCCACATATTGCCAATTCCATGTTATTTTTTTTTCCTTTGCCCAGATTTATAGTGCTTCCATTCATTCATTATTTTAATTTATAAATATTTACTAAGCCTTTAATTCTGATCTCTTATAGGGATTTCAAACCTGAATCATACTTCTCTCCTGCCCTCATATTCCGTAGAGACAAATGGTAAAGTTGGCATGTCCAACTTCAGTAAACATAACAAGGCAGCAAGCGGTGAGAGTCAGGAATGAGATGCAGATAGAGCATAAAGGGAACTTACAGGGTAGACACATTTTACAGGGAGAATAAAAGAAGAGTTGTATAGCAGAGAGAATATTTTGGCTCTGAAAGAGGTGAAGGATTTAAAAAATGGAAAAATTCAAGAAAAGAGAGGGAATAGAAAGTAAGAATGGCACAGAAGTGGGAAAGTAAAATGTGCATATTAGAATAGGGAAATGACCTAACATTGCTAATGTTTATTAGGTCCTGTTGTTTGTAGGTACCTTATATTACTTCATTCTACCTTCACAAAAACAAAATACGGTAAAATTTTATTATAAAAATTCTTATAAAGACTAAAATGAAAGGAAACAGGAAAGTAAAGATGTCAGTTTCCGTATGACACTGAAGACTATGTTTTTTTTCCAGCACAGCGCATCAGTTAGCTTAAAAGTAGTAGAATCCAGCACTGATGCTTGTGTCGTGGGGCTTACAAAGTAGGTTAGTGACAAATAATTATGGAAGATCTTATCTGACATTGGAAGGAAACTTGGAATTATTCATGAAGTAATAGTGAGTAATTCATTTATATATTCCTTCAGACAACCAATATTTACTGAAATCATGTTATGTATAGGAAACGCTCCAAGCCTTGGAGACACACCAGTGAAAAAGACAATGTCTTGAAAACAATGTATTGGAAAATATCTTGAAAAGATAGGTTTTATATATGACTAAAAGAGGGGAAAATTACTATAGAATCTTCAAGATATTTTATTGTTGAACAGAAGTTACATTTACTTCCTGGATTTATGATAGCAAATTAGCATATGCCATCTCTTTATTCCAGACCAGGTTCATTCTAGACTTACACCTAGGCTAGGAAACTCTGTGTGTGTCCTCTTTTGCCCCCTTCCAAAAGAAAAGAAAAAAATAGAACAAACACTACCTCAAACATACCTTCAACTCAACTTCCTTTCCTCTGAATCTATTAAATGTGTTTTCTCCTCACTATTCCTTTGGCATTAGAAAGAATCAAAATTCTCATCCAAATACGCATTTTGGCTCTGAGTTTTCAGATATAAAACAAATTCACTGTGAACTGGTATACTATGCAAAATGTAGATAACTTAAATGAATATATTCTAATGATATTAGCATATTAAGGTGATTATGGTCTGCTAACTATATGAAATATTTTAATACTCATTGGTTTTCCTCTTTGGCTAGTATACATCTGTATTCACAGGTTAGCAGTGTGTTCCTAGGTCCAGAATTAGCACTTTCACCTGTTACTAAAATGAATTTTCATAATCCTTTATTGTATGTCAAAGAAAATTGTGTTTAATTTGTGTCAGGAACAGATACCTTGATATTTCAGCTGCTAAGGTATTTGTAATGTGTCAAATAGAGGAATTTCACATTGTAAAATTTAGCTATTATTTCAGGTAAGAAAAATGTACCCTTTTTGAGATTAAAAAAGATGTCTAGGGCTATATATGACAAATATCTCATTTTGAGACAAATATTTTCCAAAATACTTGTCACAATGGCTAGCCGTGAAACATTTAGCATTTCTACTTTTAAAGTATTTTATATATATATATGCATATATAAATTTTCAAATAAATTTTATCAACTCTAAGGCTGTGTAGTGTTTGGAAAATGTAGTTTATATTTACTGCTCTACTAGCTACAGATATTTAATTTAATATCCTTATGAAAATTTGCCAAAAAATATTGCAAAGAAGTTTTTTATTTGATGGCAAGAAAATTCATGTTTAAAGAAATCCAACTGGACTCAAAAAAGTTTGAGAAGTTTCACTTACTTTGAAGATAGAAAGCAACCACAGAGAGCAGAGGTAATTTTGTCTTCCATCGGATATCTGGTAGCACCTGAAATCATTTTTGGATGCCACACCAGGGAGGGAGGTCCTTCTGGCATCTAGAAGATACAGGCTGGTGCTGTTCTGCACTGTGAAATGTGCCAGACAGCTCCCCACAGCTATGGAGTATCAGGTCAAAAGTGTTATCAGTTCCAATGTTGAGAATCTCTGTCACAGAAGTCTGTCACCACTGCATAGGTGCCAAAAGCAGAAAGTGACAAAATGACTTAAGATAATTTATTACTCACAGCACAGCGAACAGCCTGAGTATCAGCATAGTTGTGCTGGTCCCTGTGTCCAAGTCTCACAGGGCAACTTGATGGGCCTGGATGGATGCAAAGCAAAGCAGTTGGTTGTGACACAGCTGAGGGAGCTTTGGCCTGGGCCCGGCACCTTTTGAGCAAACAGCCAACGCTGTAGCCAGCAGTCCACCTGCCGTCTGGAGTGAACAGTTGCAGAGTAGTTACTGGTGGTCCCATTGGTTTATGTGACTCCCTGTGGAAATTGATCAGTATCAGAAGATAAATAAGCCTTACAGTTCAGCACACTCAGCAAGAAAGTCCGGGAACACTCTAGCTCCACTGGGGACTGCCTCTCCCAATACCCACAAAGAATACTCGGGAAAGAAGCACAAGTCATAATAAGGACTCACTTATCTGTATTGTTCATGAGGATTTTAAATATAATCACTCCAAAAATTTTCCACATAAGGACTTTTAAATGCACGGGGGTGGGTAAAAATACTGTTTATCTAATTGTTTTTCCGCTTCATAACCCATAATATCCCTGTGACTTCTTTCCATGTTCTTTTTGTCATCTCCTGAACACTCTGGGTGTGGTCCCACCTCAGGGCATTTGCCTGTGTTGTTCCTGGTATCTGGAATGTTCTTCCACCAGATGTCCCCATGCCTCGCCCTCCTTTACCCCTGAGAGGTACTGGCTTATAGGTCACCTCCACAGTTAGCCTTTCCTGGCCACCCCATCTAAAACTGTACATCCACACAAATTACCAACTCAAATCCTTAACCCCTTTCTCTGGTTACTTTATCTTTTTTAGTACCTATTCTAAGCATATTTGCTTATTTGTTGGTTTAGTACAATAAGCTTCAAGTTATTAGAAGTTTGTTTGTTTCATTCATTCATATAGATCTTTATGGCCTAGAACAGAGCCTGGCATACAGTAGCTATATAATGACTGTTCATTGAATGGATGAATGGCCCTTTATTTTGGTTGTCATTACTTTAAAAATAGTAATTAGACTGATTAAGAATGATTGAAAAATGTTTCTTTTTGTTCTAAAATGAGGGATATGGTCAATCATTATTATTGTTTTTATTATCTGAAATTATTTTGATATTTACTGAAATTGTTCTTATAATGAGCTTCCCTGATGGTTTTTCAAGAATCTTATAAAATATTCTTATGAGTCACTTGAAGTTCTGATTATTTTTAAGGCAAAAAATTAATTATGACTTTTGGTTAATATATATGAGACATCCCTGACTTAACACACTTTCCCTAGACTCTGAAGCAACCAACATCTCATTTTCTTGCACAGCTTCAAATGATATCTTCCTTGAATACTTGCATGCCTACCTTGAATGGCTTTATGTTATACAATATAGTTTGATAAATCATTCTGTATTAATTTTATTTATAGTTTTGCTGTGGAACTGTAAGGATTCATTTAGTTTACTGAACCAGATTGTTACAAACATAGCATTGATATCAATATTTTAACTCTTTTTATAGATCATGCTACATCTAGACTTTAACATCTTGTGTATATTAACAGTAATGCACTTCCAAAGTCATTCATTCATTTCACTGTATTTTTAAAAAATTAATTTTGTGCTACTTTTATTTATTTTGGTAGAAAAATTATACAATAGTACAGTGAGTTTTTATATATCCCTCACACTTTTCCCTAATAACATCTTACATAAATGCCAAAGTTATCAAAACCAGAAAATTAATGTTGATATATGCAATACTGTAATCTAGAGACCTTACAGAAGTGTCACCAGTTTTTTCATAATGAAGTTAGTACTTATGTCTTCTCAGTCTCATGTGGCCTATAACAGTGTTTATTCTTTCCTTATATTTTATTTTGATATTTGACTTCCTCTTATACACACATTTGTTGATTCTCTATGTTGTCAGTCATCACATATATTCTGGTAAGAAAATAAAGCTATAGTTTTTTGAGAGTAATGATTTCTGCTTGGAAAGTTGGTAAAGTGTGCTTTGCTTCAGTCATCTTATTCTATCACTGCTACCCTGCCCTCTTCCGTGCCCTACTCTTTCCTTCTCATTAGTCATTGCTTATATTAACTTTGACTCACACTGTTTTTCATGGCTTTTCCTTTTAAATTCTGTAGATCAAAGTATAGCATGAACTAGATAGGCATATTGGAACATGAGTCAAATTTCCAGACTTGCTCTATTGACTACTAACTAAATGTGGGTTCTTATGAGTCACTTTACTTTTCTGGTGTTTTTGTTTCATTCTTTGTAGAATGTGGAAGTTGGAATATATGATTTTTTTAACCTCCTTTTATTTCTAAAATATTGACTTTTTAACTATGTTTCTGCTAGTTTTATTATTACATTTTCCCCTGACTCACTGCTTCAATTTTGTAAGGCTACTTGTGGATCAAGAAGGATTGTGACGGTGTGTTTTCATAGTTAGAGAGGGTTTTGTGAGATAAATTCTCTTAAGGCCTTGCCTTCTTTTATCACACTTAACCTAACACCCACATGAGTTTTGCCTATCCTATTTTCTCTCTGGGTATTAATTTGGGTCTGAAACAAGTATATTTTTGTTTAATTCAGGATGGTAAGATCAGCTCCAGAAGGATGGCAACACAAGTTGACACATTTGTTCTTTGTCATGGTGATTATGAATCTAATGAAGACTGACAGCCTCTGGCTTTTCAGCTCCACTTGGAATTTAACAATCAGTATCTTCCACTAAACATGATACCTAAGCAAAGTGTATGCTACCTCGTTTTCTTTTAAAAGTTCAGTGAACATTATTCATGGAAGTGATGCAACTGTATGAATGTTTAAATGACCAAGTGGAAGAATATGTGACATATTAGAAAATATAGCTAATAAAAAAGCTACTTTTTATGAAATTAAAATGCTCATGTGACTTCTAATAGAGTTGACTTCACTTAACATGAAAGGATTTGAACAATTTAGTATTAATGCAATAAGGTCCAATGTGTTGTATTTTTATAAATTATAGCCTAGTACATAGGACTAAAAGGAATATTTGAGAATATAGCTGTAGTATTCTGAGTTCAGAATAGTAGACTGAAGACAGTCTAGATGCCAAGAACTTGAAGCAATTTTTGCTTCTTTCTTTCTTGGCAAGTAGGCAAAATAGGGCCATAACTTTCTCTCTTCCCATTCACAATGAGGACACATCTTTTGTATTTCATGAGGTGGTTAGTCATGTGTGCCTCAAGAGGAGACAGAGGCTCAGGAAAACAGAGTTTATTATATTGCCAAGTCCTAGAGACAATGCAGAGCACACCAAAGATGCCAATGTGGTTAGGAGGCCACAGGAGTGAAGGGCACGTATTGAAGTCACACCTTTTATTGAAGTTTCTTTGGGAAAGGCAAAGCAGGGCAAGGTAAACAGTTTAGGATTATCTAGTTTGAATAATTCCACTGAGCATTAAATGATAGGGATGGTAGCTAGTTGCCTAGACCTGGCCCTGGGATGATTAAGGCAGAGGAATATTTTCTCCTGGGGTATGGTGACCAGATAGAGGAGGTCTGGCTCAGACTGGATCTCAGATCAAAAGCATGTTCCTGACTGGGTCTTTTCTGTATCTAAAAATTGGCTGTTCCCAGGAGAGGCAGTTTGGCCTCAGGCTGAAAGGTTTTTGAAAGATATCAAAACATCATAATCAGAAAATAAAAACATTAAAACATTCTTAAAGAACAACTCTGATGTTACCCCGAATTTTGCTGGGAAGTATTGTAAAATGAGCTATATACTTGTTGTATATCTGTAAGGGCTCTCTTAAATGGGAAGCTACTCTGCCCTTCATAGTATATAACTTGTAGAGCTTCATCTGAAAATAATGAAATTGAGGAGTGTCTTTCTTCTGCCCAGTCATTCACCAAACTCACTTCCAGATCATAGGTATGGTTATGGTGTTAGTCAGAGTTCTCCAGAGAAGTAAAACCAATAGAATGTGTATGTAAAGAGAGAAAAACAGATATATTTTAAAGAATTGGCTCACATGATCATTGGAATATGGAAAGTCCAAAATCTACAGAGTATGCAGACATAATGGAGACACAGGGAAAAGCTGATATTGCACCTCAAATCTGAAGACGGCCTAGATGCCAAGTTCTCTCTTCCTCAAGGGAGCTCAGTCTGTTTTCTCTTAAAGCCTTCAGCTGATTGGATGAGACGAACCCCCATGAGAGAGAGTAATCTGCTTTACTCAGAGTGTAACAAACTTAAATGTTAGTATCACCTAAAGATACCTTCACAACAATATCTGGACTGATGTTTAACCAAATTAACTGTGTATTATAGCCTAGCCAAACTGACTCATAAAATTAACCATCACACGTCTAGCTGAACAATACTCTGTAAGGTGTGGTAGTATAAGTTAGTAAAGAATTCCCATAAGAACAATAGCCTGGAACGCAGAAATGATTATTATTGCTGGTCATATTTGCACACTTTGTTTGCTTTATCTGCATTTCTCAAAGACTACCAAATTATGATTTTTTAGGACCTCTTCTTGAGAGACAGTTCTGTATGGATCCCTCACATTTTTGCATGTGTTAGAGTGAGGTATCTATTGCCCTTTATTCCAGAGTATCCTTAAAAGGATTTTTTAGAGAAAAGAACCTTAGGAGAAGAGAGAGAGTGTCCCTTCAGTGCAAAGGGCAGGCTTGCTTACTGCCCATTATAAAAGAGTTGGGTTTCCTAAATCAGAATTCTCCTGTAAG
The DNA here is from genome assembly GCA_032199065.1 of Smutsia gigantea. Lineage (NCBI taxonomy): Eukaryota > Metazoa > Chordata > Mammalia > Pholidota > Manidae > Smutsia > Smutsia gigantea. The sequence goes on along the minus strand of JAVSCE010005929.1, from coordinate 15,806 downwards.
ATGTACTGCTGTTTGTGAAGGTATCCACAGAGCTCATCCCAGTCACCCCATGGGCCTTTGGAGTAAAGGGAACTGACATCAATCTGCTGAGGACCATGCTGCCTGTTGTGCCATGAATAATGAAGTCCTTTATATCTGACTTACAAGTCCTGTACCTTCTACCATCATCCATGAAACAATAATGGGCTAACTTCTAGCTTGAAAGTAAAGTAAAATCTCAGTTCTTAACAGTACCTGAAACCGTTCATTTTAATTATCATCTTATAGATAATTATGACATTGTGGCACTTTCTCTACTCTTTCATGTGCTCACTGCTGCTGCATTAAAGGTTAAATACCTGAAAGTCATAGAGAAACAGTTTATGTCACCCTACTCCCAAACTGAAACTGACAATGTCCTTTTGATAATAGAAGGAAAGCACTGTTTTAATATGTTCTGTTAATTTGGAAAATAAGACCCTTTTATATATCTCTTTGAATGAAATAGCAAAGTACTTTCTCTATTCTGCTTGTGTATTCACCCTCCATGACCTAGTAACTGAACTGAGGAAAGACCTGGAATGAAAATGAGGATGAGAACACCAGCCTCAGTTGGTCACTGGGGACAAATGATGTATAAATCTTCAGTCTGGACAAAGACTCCTGTAACCCCATAAGATAGAAAATTCAGCAGGAAAACTTTACTCCCACACTGTTAATTAAATCAGCTTCATTCACTCATGTCAGATGCATAGAATCTGTGATCAGGCCATATTGAATTGCACAAAGAGAATTTGTATTAATTGAACTATACAAATAATGAGGCAGGAAAACTGTCTGAGTGTTGACTATATGGTAAAGTAAGGCATCCCTGTCTCTAAGCATGTCTGCACACATACTGCTCATCCAGTAATTTAAGGCATATGACCATACTCTGCACTCAGGTGAATGCTTTTGTAATACTTCATTCCAACTCAGAGAAACAAACACATTCAACTAAGGATATAAAGAATTGGATACATTGGAAAAATATAGTCACTGTATTTTTATAATGGCAATTGTGGGGCATAATTCCTTATTCTGTTAATTGAATTACATTGTAAATCATCAAGACTTATGGATTACATTGGAGATCTAGCTTATTTACTTTAAAGTTAAAGCCACTGCTCACGTGCTAGCCTTTCTTTCTTTTTTTCTTTCTTCTTATTTTTGGGCCCATCTTCTTAAGTAGATATTATTTTAAATATATAAAATTTTCCTCTTCTGTTCCATAAATGTGTAATATGTAAAAATCAGACCTGAAATTATATTTGAGTTTTAGGAATATGATTTTCTCCACTTTTTAAAAAATGCTTATTTTATCTAAGCTAATTGTTTCATTGCTATGGTAATGGACTAGATAGGCAGCTACAGAGAAGATGATAATAGCAATGATACTGTTAGTAAGAACATTAATATCAACATTTATATAACATTTACTATGTGCCAAGTATTATATTAAGAATTTTACATTCATTAATTTGCTTAATCCTCAAAGCCTGTGAGATAAATATCATTCTCATAACCATTTTAAAGATCAAGGTATTAAAGAATAGAGAGGTTAAGTAACTCACTCAATTAGAGAGTGTGTGCCAGAGCTGTGACAATGTGATTCCAGAAACTGTGATCCTATCCACTGCTTTATACTGCTACAGGATTTTGTTTTTCAAAGACAAAACAAACAAACAAATTAGTGACAAGATCCTCCCAAGTTCTGTGTTTTAGAATTCATTTCCATTCCACTCTTATTTATTCACAACCAACTCTGCATATACTTTCTCTAGTTAACGTTGGTCACTGGTCAAAATGCAAGGAAATATTACCAAACAATCGTTTTAAGAAAGAAAAACATAAGACATATTCCTATCAAGCAGGACTCATAAGGAAAATAGCTAGGAGATATATATAATAAATTAATAAAAACTAACATATTGAGAATTTATAATATTGCAGACAGTATGCTATGTGTTTTATATGCAGTAGCTAATTTACCCCTTGTTATCATCCTATGGAATAGGTGCCATTATTATCTTCACTTTACCAGTGGTGAAATTAAGGATCAGAGTGACTGAATTGCTTGCTCAATGTCAGAAACAAAGTTTTAATCTACATAGTATTGTACCTGCTTCATATGAAAACAAACAAACAAACAAAAATTTAAAGTCTGAAGTCAGATATCAAAAGGAAAAGTGGAAGAAGGAAGGTTCCACCCTGGAGTAGATTTCAAATGTAATACAATTTTTGGAAACCAACTAACAAGATAAAAATCAGCCACAGACTATGATAAATAGCAAAGAAAACAGTAAACAGCTACTCTTTTTCCATTATGCCAGAGCAGGAAAGTGCTCAGGAAAATTAAGTGTCAATAAAGACAAAATTAAATGTTTTTTCTAAGCATAGGCACAATTAACCTGTGAAAATTACTCATATTGGTTGGTAATGAAGCAGATAGCTTTGTGAAATTGAGAACATATCTGATTCACTATAATGGGATTTTCAGTTAGATCAAATCACACATTGTGTTAGTCATTCTGAGTCAGGGCACATGCTGATTAGCAGAAAGGGTCACAAAAGAAAATTTTATTTTTGTCCAAGGTCAGAAACATCATAATTAAAGAATATGATAATAGCAACTCTGTAGTACTTCTGAATGTGAAGGAATGCCATGTAGATTTCCCAGTCTCTAGCGTACTACTACATATTGCTTTGTCCAGTAAGTTCCAGTTCTCTACCTCATACCCAGAGGCAATAAACAAAATAAAAAATTGCTGATTTTGAAAGAGAAGGAGTTCACAGTAACTTCTCATGCAATAGAGAGATGAAACTATTTTATGATGTAGTGGACAGTTTGGAAGGTGGCTTACAAAGTGGCAAAAAATGAGGACAGGACTCTCCACGGGAATAGTGCAGTTTTAAGGATCTCTACATTAGGGATCATCTGACTTGGATTTTTATCTCGATTCCACCACTTCTTGTGTGGTGAAAGATTCTAAGCCTCCACTTTAAAGTGTTAAGAGTTTCTGCTTCTGTGAAGGGTTTTAATTAGTTTAACTCTTAAGACGATATGTTTTTAGTATTATCTTGAGTGATCACTGCTTGTATCTTAGAGAAGCCTGTAATAGAGTCCCTTTTAAAATGTAATAAGTCCAGAATACACAGAAATATTTCAGTGTCTCTTTGAGATCACTGTTCTTGTAGTCAGTCCATGATAAAAGCCTGTTCTGGGCTTTCAAAGTGTTCTTCTGCTAGACCTTTTCATCTCTTGGCAAGAGGGCGTTCATATTATTTTGATTACTCAGATTACATATTATAAGTTAGAACATGCTTACTTTTTGAAAATATTACTTGTTAATATTATCTGATTTTTCTTCTTCACAGTTTTCATCACTATGTTTTTGTTCGGAGAACATATTTCACCCTTTTTTGCTCTCATCATTTGTATTTTCCTGCAGATCACTGTTCAATTAAAGTATATCAAGAGAGGGCTGGTTACTCACGTAAAATGTCATTCAAAACAAAATGGATAAATATTGTATGGAATGATAATATTTTCAAAAATCAACTATAAAGAATTTGTGGATCAGAATTTTTTTCCTTTTTGAATTAAACTTTTTATTAAGTAAAACATAAGCTGTAACCACTAATGTAATATTTGTTTATTTCTTGTTTTTGATTTATGTAGATCTAGATAATGTGGAGGGCATTGCTGTGGACTGGATTGGAAATAACCTTTACTGGACAAACGATGGCCATAGGAAGACCATTAATGTGGCCAGGCTCCAAAAGGCCTCTCAGAGTCGCAAGACTCTTTTAGAGGGAGAAATGTCCCATCCCAGAGGGATTGTGGTGGATCCTGTTAATGGGTATGCAGTATTTGATCAGCTTTATATGAGGAAATTTATATTAAATATTTTTTTTACATATTTGGTAGTACTGTTTTACTTAAATTCACATATGAGTGGCTTGAATGGGAAGTTACTCATTTAGTGATTTCCTCTTTTAGAGAATGTGCTAAATAAACATGTCAAAATACATTGAACTGGAGTAAACAGACTGTTTGTATTAAAGTTATATTTACTTGATATATTCAGACATACACCATAATTCTCCATTGTAGACAGTCTGACATCAAGATAAATAATGAATTCAATTAGAGAAGCAATCAGTTTATTTTTTTAAAGACTGTTGAAATATAGTAAAAAAATAGCAACATTTTTTGTACCCTTACTGTGGGTGAGGCATTTTGTTAAATAGGTTACTATGCTCCTATTCTGTAATCCTCACAATAATCTTTTAAATTAGTTTCTATTCTCATCTTTGTTTTACAAAGAAGAGATTGCCAACTGATCTTCAAAAGACCACTAAATTATTAAGAGACTGGGTATATGTATTTAAACTCAAACAGTCTGTCTCCAAGACTTTACTCATAGCCCCTATATCCACTACTTTTTACTAGGCTGGGTTGTTAATCATATAATTTTAGACATAACCATAGTTTCCATATAGTGACATCATTTTATGATATGTGCTACTGTTTTAGGATGGAATATTTTTGTGCAACTCTTAGAAATATAGGCTCCTTTGATTTTTATTCAGAGCTCTTATCTGAACCTAAGTAATACTATTCATATAGAAATATTGAATAAATGTGAAACCCCTAACAAATTGCAGAATTAGAATCGCTTGTGCATTTTACATGTATAATTGTTGATGTGGTTTTTATCCCTTCCATGGCTTATATGTCACTGTTTCAGAATAGCATCACAAAATGAATATTCTTTATACTTTACTACACATGTAGAAAAAATACTTAATTGAGTAGGAAGCATTTACAAATACCTTATAAGCTGAGATTGCCAGAGGGCCGGTCCTAGAAATGTTTGTTGTTATGCTTCTTCCTAGGTTGACACCTAAACAATGCATAAGCTCATTTTATGTTATTTTTGTAAGGCATAGTTATAAAGCTCTTCAGTGATTTTATGTGTGGATTCTTTATCTCTTCTATTCCTGGACTCTTAAACCAAGTTGTCAATCTGACCTTTAAATTAAGGCAATCTTAATTTTAAGAGAAAATATTTATTCCACACTAAATCTACTGAGGCAAGATGTTTCAAATATGTCTTAAAACAGTATCTTTCTTCTCAGTATTCTGTTAGAGAAAAATATTTTCTGATAGAGTTAAAAAGGTGGTTGTGGTGCTCAGGAAGAAGACATAAATGTGGAGGTCATAGAATCATATGATTTGGAAGGAAATAGAAGACACTGGTCTCTCTTCAAATCCAGGAATCCTTTTCAACATTTCCCTAATATGAAGACATCTATTTGATGCCTTCTGTAGATTTGAAGGCATCAAATATAAGGCATGTATAGATTTAAAACCTGTAACATCTACATAGTTATCATATCAATTCTGATATGACCTTTTCTCTTTTCATTAAGGCAATTTTTACATCCCTGTAAATCTGTCTTCCAACTGGCCCTATACTTGGCTTTGATGCTACAGAGAATGACTCTTACATATCTTTGTCAGAAAGATTTTCAAATAAAATACTGCTATTGTGCACTAACCTGAAAAACACATGCACACACACACACAAACACACACACACAATTTTTTTCCCCTAACCATATAATATACCCAGAGCTCTACCCTGGGTATACAATGGTTAACAAAACAGGCTTGGACTGAACCCGTAGGAAGCATCCTGTACCACCTTGGAGATGGGGCAATAAATGAATACCAAATAAGCAACTAGACCAAAGTAATGGAGGAAGACAAACAGGTGGGCAAATGTGGAGACTTAACAGATAGAGAGACCTGTTTAAATAGATTTGCTCAAAAAGGTCTCTCTAAGGAGACATCATTTGAGCTGAGACTTAATCATAGAGAACGAACCAGCCATGGAGAGTGAGGGAAAGAGTATTTCAGAACAAGAAAATGGTAACATTTGAAGATGTTAAGTTGAGCAAAAACTTGACTGTCAGAGGAACTGAAATGAAGACAGTGTGCTGGGCTGTAGATCTAGGGGGAAGGTGACAAAGATGTAATTGGAAAGGAAAGCAGGGCCTGGCATGCCATGATGAGAGCTTTGTATATTATCCTCAAAGCAAAGATAAAATAGAGAGGTCATGTAATCAGATTTACCTTAGGGAAGAAAAAGCAAAAAACTTATCTTACTGTTCTGTAGAGTTGGATTTGAAGATAGTAGAAGTAAAATAGAAACATGTGAATTTAATTATCCAGTTCTTTGACCCTAACATAGTTTTCAGAAAAGAAGAAACTTTACAATGAAAAAGTCCATTTAAAATAGAATCATGTACCTTTTAAGCAAAACATTTTCAGAAAATGCACTCTGCTTTATTTACACTTTTTTTCTGCCGTAACATCTATTTGTACCTGTACACAGAAGAAATCACAGATTTTCTTTATGATAATGACCTATTAACAAAAAGTACTCACTTCAGAGATATGCTTTATCAAAATCTTCATAACCAATTACCAAATCAGTAAAGGATTTGTATATTTATTTATTGAAATATATTATGATTAACTACCATATAGATCAGTAGAAGTCAGGAATAGGATTTGCAAATGAATGGAGTTGGTTCCAGAGACTTGGGATGTACAATCACAAGGTTAGTCACTGCACTCTGAAGGGCCAGTATAACTAATTGTTTAGAGGCAGGGCATTTAGTGGCAGTTTTGTGGTGAGACGAGTTCATTAAGGATAGAGCAGAGGGCATATGAAGGAGCGTAATAGGAGGTGAAGCTAAAAATATGTGGAAATCATCATGTTGTCATTAAAAGTTTAAATTTATTTTGCTGACAACAGAGTAATTGGAAGATTTGGGGATAAAAGTCACATTTTTCAATTCATGATTTAGGAAGACAAGAGATAGCAATATGACAGCTGTCTCAGAAACAATCTGTTAGGAGTTCCTTTGAAGAGGGATTAAAGATGAACTAGCATTTGTAAATAGGAAAAGAAAAGTGGGGATTGAGACAGGAGACACTGAAAGGGTAGGATTGGCAGGCCTCGACAATTGTTGACATGGAGGTAAAGCTGAAGAGCAATCTCTTATGATGACACTGTTCCTCAAGCTGATAACTATAGATGAATCCCTTCCTTTCCAATAATTTCACATTGCAAAATTTATATTAATAACTTAGAAACCTATATCTCTAGTTCTTATGACTTCGCAAAATATTATCTGTATGAAATATGTGTGAATCTGAGTACATATTTCCCTGCAAACAGGATCATCTGTATTCCTATATCAATTAGTAATAGTATGCACCCTCTAGTTAACAGTTAGATATTATCTCAGCAACTAAATCAACTTTTCCAATAGTAAAATTCATTTTACTTCCACGGCAGAGAAGCTCTTAATGACATAAATATTTATAGGTTTGACCACCAGACAATGCAATTTAATTTGGGGACATCATTAATATCAACAAAGCCAAACTTAGTGGTACAGCGTACAAATATGAACAAGAAATAATCCCTCTCCACAATTATTTTAACTTTCAACTGGAATCATAAGACATGCAACCCTTTCAAATATAATACAAGGTACAAATGCAATAACTACGATAAAGTAATTAAAAAATGTCACTATAAACAAAGGAAAGAGTTTGTTATGGTAGAAAGCGTAGGGATAGACGTCATCAAGAAATTGTATCTGAACAGATCTCGAAAAATAGTCACAGTTTCTCTTGCCATATTATCAGAAGGCTAGCTTAATCTAATTGTTAACTTGATATACCCCGAGTCCCACCTGCAAAGAGATTTATATTACTTCCTGATTATTTCCTAGGTCATATTTCTTATTTTGTGTGTTAAGAATTCATCTCATTTGATATTGATTGTAAGGCTTTCACAATATAAATTTTAATCAGATAATGAATGGGAGGATGATGATCACATAAGAGTGTCTGCCAGATTGGCATCACTTATTTAAACTTTTTCTTATATTTGTTTGAATAAAAATATTCTTAGATAATATATCAGATCACAATTATTTCTTCACATAGCAAAATGATACAAAATATTGTTTTAGAATACCCTGAATTATATCCCTCATGTGTGCATGTGAGTGCTCACACAAATGTATGTGTGATTTGGGGTAGAAAGTCACAGAAGAAAAGAGTGTTACCATGATCAAAATAAAAAGCTAGAGGGAAAGATAATTGCAGTTTTAACAAGTTATAAATTCGCAACCACAATAAACCTTTATTGACTAGCCATATTTAAGATTTTGGGAAAGTTCAGTAGAGAGGAGAAATTTGTATATTTCCCCTTTACATAATTGTATATTTACAAATTTGTATATTTCCCCTTTACAATTTATACAGTTGAAGTCGAGTGGTTCTACCTGTAACTGGTATAGGATATGAGCAAATAGAATGATTCTTCTGTTTGTTACTAAAATGACCCAATAAAAAAACCACTTGAAGAACATGCAGGATACAAGATAAGCATATTGCCATATGCTAATAAATAAGGTTATTTCTAACATTAGAATGTATTTTGACTTAGTAAAATTCACCAATCTCAATATACTCCCTCAGATCTAAAAAAGCATGTCAGCCCGGCTGTAAACTGTAAAGATAATTTAAAAAGAGCTTGACTGGTATGAAGTAATGGATGGTATGTTAAATCCTCAGTTGTTCCAAATCTGCCTGTTTAGATCACAGCAGGATTTTTAGTCATGGAGACAGATTTTTCCCAAATTACCTCAGAAATTCTTTAGGGTCCGCCAAGTGCAGGAGGCAGGCGATCTAATAAGGGCATTTCTAGGGTCGGCAGCTTAGAAAAGCTTTGGAGCTTTATAAAGCTGTGTATGAGGTGAATGAATTAAAACCTACCCTTCAATTAATAATTCAGGAACTTTCACATGACCCTAAACCAACACATGTGGAGGGCTTTAACCTTATTTGTGAGGGAACTGGAACTTTAGCTCAAGGCCCCCTCTCCCACTTTAGAGCTCACACAAAAGATTTGTTTTTAAAGGTAGATGCTTTTGTTTGAGACAGAAATTGAAGATCAGCATCTCAAGGTAGGTCAACCTGATGTTATTAAACCCATGTGCAGCTAAATGATCTTCTGTGGGTTTTGGGGGGTAATAATGCTCACAATAAAACATAGAATTTGCATCATGAAGACACATTAGAACCTGGCCAAACAAACCCAGTGTGACTGTGCCCATTAGTTCATAGACAATCCAATTGACTGCTTTAAAAAATAATAATTAATCTGAGAGTAAGTAAATTCTGGAGTAGTTCATTAACTATTCCATGAGTTCTGTCAATCTGCTTTTTAATTTTATAATTGATTGTATGTTTTATGAAGTGGACAATATTCAAAAATAGTAATGCCTCAAATTCTTTTAAGTGCCTGAAAAATCATTTCCCAAACTTGATATCAATGCCAAAGGAAACCAGTTTGGGCACTTACTTTAAGTTAAGTAGTGTGTAAGGCCAGTAAGTGTGGTAATGGTAGTAGTGGGTTTTCTGTCCTGGGCTAAATGGAGTGGCTCCACCGAACAAACCTTTACCTCCTTTAGTGCTTCAGTGCTTCTCCCTCCCCTTGGCAGATAAGCATTTAGATAGGAGAACAATCCAGAATGTGACAAGATTTTATGGAGGTGCCAAGTCTGAAGAAGTGTTGCTCTTGGTGGTGGCTGGTTGAAATAACCTGTGTGCTCTTGTTTGTAACATCTTAGTTGGATGTATTGGACAGACTGGGAGGAAGATGAAATAGATGACAGCGTGGGAAGGATTGAGAAGGCCTGGATGGATGGCTTCAATCGGCAGATTTTTGTGACTTCAAAGATGCTGTGGCCAAACGGTTTAACTCTGGACTTTCATACCAACACATTATACTGGTGTGATGCCTATTATGATCATATTGAAAAAGTGTTTTTGAATGGAACTCACAGGAAGGTAAAAGACGAATGCTGCTGTTTTCATCCCACAGGCTGCTTCTTTCACAGGGCCTTGTTGTGTTTTGTTAAAAATACTTGAAAGTTTATTTTTACCCCTTTGAGGTGGCTGCCAGCAGTCTCTGTGGGGTGGCTAACGGAGCCTGAGCTTTAAGTAGTGCAGCTGGCGCGTGGCTCCGGGAGACCAGTCCCTGCTCACTGTGGTATGCCAGGATTTGTGGGATTTTTAAAAGAAGCTCTCAGAATATCAAGAGCTGGTTAAAAATGCAGTTTTTCTACATTATTGATGAGTTTGCTAAGACCAAGCAACCCAGCTCTATTCAAATATCTTCAATATTTGCAGCTGAAATTTAACCTACATATTATGAGGGGAAAAAGTAATTATGATATGCATTCATCTGAGTAAAGAACTTTATGACATTGGAACTGAAACACAAGAATAAACTGAACTTCAAGCCTTAGTGGTATGAATAGATACCAACTTTTTTCTTCATTTGGTAGAGTCATGGCAAAATGATTTCAAAATTCTTGGTGAAAACTGAGGATGCAGTTGACTCTGTGGCAGAGGCAGTGTTCCCAAGAATGCCACCTCTATATTTTATCTTATGATCATTTTAAGTGCATAGAACATTATAAACAGACTTTATCTGTTTAGTTAAATACTAGAAAAAAAGAACAATAGAAATTAACAAAATGCTTCCTTTTACCCTACACTTCCTTCTGCTTTGGAAAGAAAGACTGTACAATTGGTGAGCCGATTCATTATGAATTTTGTTTGAGAAATAAATAGTACACTGATCAGTTAAGACTATTTAACTCATTGCTTGACTCTAACAGTACTTGAAATATTTTTCCCAAATAAGTAAATCTGATTGGCATTTAAGCTAATGCCACATACTTAACAGGTGCTTAATAAATATTTATGATTCCTTTGAAATTGACATGTACACAATATACATAACATCTGAAGGGCCAGCATATTTTGGTCTAGATGGAGATGAGAAAATAAAAATAAGAAACCATCTCAGTTTTTCAGCATATGAAAATTTGGTATGAAGAATTCAGATAAAAGGAACAAATAACTTCTTCAATTATCTAATATTAAATGAATACAAAATACTTTTTCTTATTGTATACAATACATTTTATAAATGATAAAATGTGAAAAAGTATTATCATTGTAGGAGGTAATATTCCTTACTCTCCTGCAACCCTACTCGTGAAACTAGACATATCACCTGAATTCTTCATTCAAACACAATAAAATACAACTGTAATGTAAAGAGTATATTAGTATAATCAGAACTGAAATTAGTCAGTAAGTCTTGTTTATTTACTACTAATAAATATTTCTATGTTCAAAATTAAAATCTTTACCTTCCTCCCTGTCATCTCCTAGATATCTTCAGTTCGCATTGGTCCAATTAAATAGGAGAATCTCCTTCATTCCCAATGTAATAAGACCATGTTGTAATCTTTGGCCATTAGATGAACAATATGGCAGTATACATAATGATACTAATTACTCAGATTAGTTTTCTATTGCAGGATATGATACTGGAATATCATAAATAAATGGCACAGGGAAGAGTGTTAGGCAAAGTCATTTTAATGTTTGCATTTCTTGACCAGATGCATAATGCCATTTGTGAGAGTACTTAAATGAATGAAATGCAATTGGTCTCCTTCCAAGAGCATGTCCTAAAAACAGAAAAATATGCTCACATTGTTAAATCTATTTTTCAAATATACAGAAAGAAAATATGAGTTAAGATGTTAGATCATTACTTGTTATACTTATCTGAATATCATTTTCTCTAAATATTGTTATGTTTCTAAAGATCAGTTCTTATTTTTCACAATGTGTTTATATTTTACAGATTGTTTACAGTGGGAAAGAGTTGAACCATCCTTTTGGACTGTCGCATCATGGGAATTTTGTGTTCTGGACTGATTATATGAACGGTTCCATTTTTCAACTAGATTTGATAACAAATGAGGTGACATTACTGAGGCGTGAAAGACCACCCCTGTTTGGGCTTCAGATTTATGATCCACGAAAACAACAAGGTATTAAAAAACAGGATTGCTTCTGAGTTTCACATATAATAATACTTCACAGTGGTTGCAAAAAGGCTTTATTTTGACAGCATTGCTGAAGTTTTGTGATAAAAGGTGTCTAGTTACCCTAAAGTCAATCAAATCTTAGGTTTGGTTACCATAAACATTTATTATTTATTGTTCAGAATAGTCCAAGTGTATAACTCTGGGAATTCTATTTGAGTGAAGTTCAAGGTTTCTTTCCAAAATCTTCCGTTGTCATTCCATCTTCACTGAGGAAGATTGTTATTTAAAGAAAGAAAAATATATATTCTTAATGATTTCAAAGTTTTCTGAGCAGTAAGAAAAGCTTTTAGTGGGAAAAGAATGCTATTTAAAAGTATATTATACAAGGAAAAATAGTATTCTAAAAAGTATCTTAATATATTTATCTGGTTAGTTTTCATGTACATTTAGGGAACATTTAAGTATTTTAGATATGAAATTGAAATAATCTACCATGACATTCATGTCTTATTGATACCAGATAATATTGTATATTTTATCTACATTAGTTATTAATATTTAGTAGGCCATCCACAAATAGCATTACTCAGAACTTAGGTACAAAACAAAGAACAGGTTGGTAAATTATATCATAGACTTTATTATGATTCTTAATCATCAATATTCCTTTTTTTATGGAGATATCCTTGTGAAAATTTAATGAGCATATATTTCAATAACTTTAGGATGAAGAAATTATATCCTGAGTTTTCAAAGCACATGTTGTCAATAAGAATTTATCCAGAAACAGGAGTTTTTTGAAGATATTTTAGCTAAATCAGAGATTTTAAAAGCAAAGTATCTTATTTAAGAGCTTTCTTTTCTTTCTTCTATTGCATTGAAATTGCCTCACTAAGATACAAAGGCAGTTTTGTAAATTAGTGGAAGTTTGTAAAGTGAGAAGTTTCAATAGCTAATAAAAGATAAAATTATCTTTAAAAATAAACTTGAGATGGTATAGGCTATGGTTGTAGACAAGAAATGAAGAATAGAGACAATTGCCTGGGTAGATCAAATGGTAATATTTTCTGTTACATTCATATCAACCCTGCTCCCCACACCCCACCCCTGGACCATTGTAATTTGTCTACTCTGAACTGGAGGCCAGACTATGAACAGGAACTACCCATCTAATGTCCTCTAGGGTCCTGTTTTGAGGACTGTTATTCTGTCTAATTTCACAATTATTAGTTTCCTGAATTTCATTACACCAATTAATGTACAATCAGATTTCCCATTTCCATTCTCTTTAAAAATTGTTCATCTTGAATGTCATTACTGAACTCCCTCTAGCCAAACTTCATAACATTTTCCCAATCTCAATTCAAGGCAACACGTGGGCTGAAAAATAGCCTGACCTGCTCTAAAATGGACTTGGACTCAAATCTGGGTCCTAACACTTTCTCCTTCTCAAACTTTGGAAACAGCATAAAGATTTATCAAAGATAAGAAATGCTTTCTTTATAAAATTCCTGTGAGGTTTAAATAACTATTTGTTATATAAGAGTAAAATAGAACAGTGCCTAGTACACATTAAATATTAATTAATTATCCCTTACCATTTTTCAATCAGGAAGCATGTATTTTTTAAGTATCTTTCTGTATAAGCATTTTAAATGAATATTCAGAGGAATAATGTGTCATAATCATATAAAACAAAGTACATGCCTCTGATAGGATATGAAGAATGTATTTCTGTATTTATGAGGAATATATCTAGTGTCCCAAACAGTGCCACTGACATGTAATTGTTAAATGCTATGGACAATATTTTTTTAAAGTGCTTTTGTAAATTTTTAATTACATGGACATTAAAATGAAAACTTTTATACCTGATTACTCAACTCTTTATACCACCTTTATTGTAGAAACATTATGTTCTGTATTACTAAGAGAATGTGTTTAGCTGTAAAAGTAAACTGATCAATTATTTTTCATTAATTTCAGTGAAATAATCAATTACTTGAGTTTTCTACCTAGTCTTCATGTAGCTAAGGATTGACTAGTACTTAACTGGATCTTTTGAACAGACAATGCAATATGGAAAGGATACCAGAACAACATCTTTTTCACTCAATCAATAGACATTGAAATTGGATAACCTTTTTAGGATCTAAATCTTAGCATATTTTACTAAAGTGACCAAAGTAGCTAGATTATGAAGCAAAATGCATTGAGATGTTCAAATGCACACGTTATTTTACCATGTTATAATTTTCTCTCTGTGGTGTTTCTTTTCGCATCTTTTGAACCTCAGATACAATATTTAGAAACATTTAATCAGTGGCGCATAAACATTGTATATACTGTCTTTGTAGACTGTTTTCTAAAGATAAAATAGTTGCAACTGAATAGAAAACCAAATCCCTAAGTAGTACAAATGACTATTTTTTCATGTGATGGAACGAGCTAGTCTTATATAGCTTTGTACTGTCTCTCCCTTTCTTTCTTTCTCTTCCTCTATCTCTGAGAAACTATGGTATATGACTGCATATATATTTGCTATATACAGTATTTTTTGCTTATATATAGTATTAATGCATATATCTCTGAGAACATATATATATATATATATATAAATAATAGGTAGATAATATCCCACACATCACACATACCACCCCACAGGAACATCATGGAAAATATTCAGGATTATTATTAATGTAACATCTAAATTCTTTTAGACTTGGTGTCAGAAAATTAGAGCTAATTTTACCTCTCCAGATCAGGAAAGATTATTATCAAATTATTTGGTAGTATACCAGCTGATTTCAGGAAGGTAGATACATAACCATACTAAACAGAAAGCTGTATCTAGGAATGAATTCCTAAGTAATTCTTAGAGATTTAGGGTCAAAATATTTTCTCATATGCTACTGTTGTTTCTTCTGTTTTAATGAGTAAGCTTTACTTCTTTTTCATTTGCATTAGATATCTAGAACAATTTTTATAACCTTCAGAAATTCCTCATATAAAGTACAGCAGTTGTATAAAACTAACACCCTTTTACATTTTTATTCTCTAGATTCAGAAGCATACCTGTATTTTTCCCACATGTTTTAAAGAATGAGATAATCAAAACTAAGTACAATATTCTAAAGAGGGTTGATGAATAGTATCCTATATTGAATTAAAAATAATAGATTAGCTTCCATGTCAAATATATCAAATTTATTAACTAATAATTAACTGAAGTTATAACTACCAGTGTGCTAAACTTTCTTATTAACATCTCACAAAAACCATTTACAATTGTTACTATTGATCAGGAAGATGTAGCCATTTGCTTTCAAGAAAAAAATGAGCCAGGAATAAACTAAATTCAAATTCAGGTTTGTATGATCACAAAGTAGTTTTATAAGATTAATTTATGTGGCCAATTTTATGAAAATTATATAGCTACTATATTTTCAGATAGAAGGACAATAATGTGTGTTTTCTTTACTCATTGTAGTTTTATTTTATTTTTTAAACTTCTTTTTTTTTAATATGAACTTCCTTGACTACTTTTGTAGAACCCAGGATTCAGAGATCTTAAGTTACAAAGCGTTAGTATAACAGACACAGCAATTTTTATTTAATGCATGACAAACTTATCAGCCACATTATTTTGTACATGTAGTATTTATGTTTAGTGATAGGGCCATCATCAGACTTTCATTTCAAATTTCATTTTTTGGAGACAATCATCATCAAAAAATAACCCAAAATACTAAGCTCTTAGTGGTGTTGATACA
>JAVSCE010005928.1:0-23925 GCA_032199065.1 Smutsia gigantea | reverse complement strand
CAATAATGTGTTGGCATGGAATTCATTGTTATGGAATGGAAGAGAATGTAGTGGAATTGAATGGAATGTTATGGACAGGAATGGAATGCTATGGAATGCAATGGAGTGTTGTGGAAAGTAATAGAAAGTTGGGGAAAAGAATAGAGGGTGAAGGAATGGAATGGAATTTTTTGGATTGGCATGTAATGTTATGCAACAGAATGAAATAGTATGTTTTAAAATTGAATGGAATGTTGTGTAATGGAATGGAATGTTATGGTATGAAGTGAAATCATAATTAGTAGACCTGAATTGTGAAGAATGGAATGGAATGTAAGGTAATAATCATAATATCGTGTTCGAATGGAGTCGAATGTTATGAAATTGAATGCTTTGTTGAGGAATGGAATCGAATGTTGTGGAATGGAATACAAAGTTGAGGATAAGAACAGAAGGTTGGGACAGGAATGGAAGTTAAAGTAATGGAATGGAATTTTGTGGATTGTAACGAAATCTTACGGAAGTGGATGAAATAGAATGTTTGAAATGGACTGGAATGTTGTATAACCGAATAGAATGTTATGGCATGAAGTGCAATGTTGATTAATAGAAGCGAATTTTGAAGAATTGTATGGACTGTTTGGTAAAAGAATGGGAATGATGTGTTGGAATGGAATCTAAAGGAATGCAAAGTAATGGAGAGATTTGGAATGGAATGTAATATTGTGGAATGCTTTGGAATGTAGTGGATAAAAGTAGAATGTTAGGGAAAGCAATGTGACGTTTAGGAGTGGAATGGAATTTCGTCAATTGGAATGGAATCTTATGCAATATAATGAAAAACAGCATTGGAAATTCAATAGAATGTTGTATATTCGATTGGAATTTTGTAGTATGAAGTAGAATGTTGCCTAATAGAAGTTTATTTTAATGAATGGAATGGAATATTATGTAGCAGATCGAGAATAATGTTTTTGAAGGGAATCGAATGTTTTGGAACGGAATGGAATGCTGTGGAATGCAGTGTCATGTTGTGGAAAGGAATAGAACGTTGTGGACAGGAATGATATTTTAAGGAATGTAATGGAATATTGTGGGTTGGATTGGAATCTTATGCAGTGGAAGGAGATACAATGTTTGCAATTGAATGGGATGTGTAATCGAATGAATGCTATGCTATGAAGTGGAATGTTGATTAATAGAAAAGAATTTCAATGAATGGAATGGAATGTTAGGTAACAGAACGGTAATAATTTGTTGGAAAGTAATCGTATGTTATGGAAAGTAATGGAGTCTTGTGAAATTGAACGGAATGTTATGCAATGGAATAGAAGGATGAGAAATGCAAAGGAAAGTAGTGGAAAGTAATGGAATGTTGGGGAAAGGAATGGAATTGAATGCTGTCGAATGCAATGGAATGTTGTTAAACGGAATAGAATGTTGGAGAAAGGAATGGAAGTTAAGTATGGAATGGAATTTTTAAAATTAGAATGGAATCTTATGCAACTGAATGAATTGGAAAGAAATGTTGTGTAAGCGAATAGAATGTTATGCTATGAAGTGGAACATTCATTAAGAGGACAAAATTTTAATGAATGCCATGGAATGTTTGCAACAGACGTTCAATAATGTGTTGGAATGAAAACGAATTTTATGGAATGAAATAGAATGCCTTGGAATGCAATGGAATGTTGCAGAAAGGAACAGAATGTTGCTGAAAGGAATGAAATGTTAAGGAATGCAATGCAATTATTTGGATAGGAATGGAATGTTATTCAATAGAATAAAATAGAATGATTGAAATGGAAAGGAATGTTCTGTAATCAAATGGAATGTTATCGTATGGCGTGGAATATAGATTAATAGAACCAAATTTTAATGAACGGAATGGAATGTTAGGTCACAGAAAGGGAATAATGTGTTTCAATGAAAGAAATCGAATGGAATGCAACTGAATGTTGCGGAATTGCATGGAAAGTTAAGGAATGGAATGAGATGCTGTTGAATGCAATTGAATGTTCTGGAAATGAATAGAACATTTCTGAACGGAATGGAAGGTTAGGAACGGAATGGAATTTTGTGGATTGGCATGGAATCCTATGCAATAGAATGAAAATTACTGTTTGAAGTGGAATGGAATGTTGTGTAATCGAATGTAATATTATGGTATAATGTGGAATGCTGATTAATGGAAGAAAATTATAATGAATGGAGTGGAATTTTGAGTAACAGAACGAGAATAATGGTTTGGCATGGAATTAAATGTTATAGAATGTAGTGGAATTGAATGGATTGTTATGAACAGGAATGGAATGCTTTGGAATGCAATGGAATGTTGTGGAAACTAATACAAAGGTGGGGAATGGAATGGACGGTGAAGTAATGGAATGGAATTTTGTGGATTGGTATAGAATGCTATGCAACAGAATGAAATAGAATGTTTCAAATGGAATGGAATATTGTGCAATGGAATGGAATGTTATGGTATGAAGTGGAATGTTAATTAATAGACTCGAATTGTGAAGAATGGAATGCAATGTCAGGTAATAATCAGAATAACATGTTCGAATGGAGTCGAATGTTATGGAATGGAGTGCTGGGTTGTGGAAAGGAATCGAATGCTGTGGAATGGAATGGAATGTTGAGGATAAGAATAGAGTGTTGAGAAAGGAATGGAAGTTAAAGGAATGTAATGGAATTTTGTGGATTGGAATTTAATCTTAAGGAAGCAGATGTAATAGAATGTTGAAATGGACTGGAATGTTGTATAATGGAATAGAATGTCATGGTATGAAGTGGAGGGTATCGTAGAAGAACCGAATTTTAATGAATAGAATGGAATGCCATGTAACAGAATGGGAATAATATGTTGGAAATTAACTGCACGTTATGGAATGGAATCTAACGTTGTGGAATGCAGGTGAGTTCGGTAGAATGCAATGGAATGTTGTGGAAAAGAATAGAATGTTGAGGGCAGGAATGGAACATTAAGAGATGAAATGGAATCTTGTGGACTGGAACGGAATGTTATGCAATAGAATGAAATAGAATGTTTTAAGTAAAATGGAATGTTGGGTACTGGAATTGAATGTGATGGTATGAAGTGGAATGTGGACTAATGGAGCAGAATGTTGAAGAATGGAATGGAGTGTTAGGTAAGAGAATGGGAATAATGTGTTTGAATGGAATCAGTTTTATGCAATGGAATTAAATGTGTTGGAATTGAATGGAACGTTAAGGAATGGAATTGAATGTAATAATAGGAATAATATGTTCATATGGAGTCAAATGTTATGGATTGGAATGCTATATTGTGGAATTCAATGCTGTGGAATGTAATAGAATATTGTAGAAAGAAATAGAGTGTTGGGAAAGGAATGGAAGTCAAAGGAATGGAATGTAATTTTGTGGATTAAAATGGAATTTATGGAATGGAATGAAATAGAATGTTGGAAATGGACTGGAATGTTGTATAATCGAATGGAATGTTATGGTATGAATTGCAATGTTGATTAATAGAACCGAATTTTGAAGAATGGTATGGAATGTTTTGTAAAAGAATGGGAATAATGTGTTGGAATGGAAAGGAATGGAATGCAATGGAAAGTTATGGAATGGAGTGGAATTTTGTGGAATGCAATGGAATATTGCAGAAAGGAATAGAATGTTATGGAATTTAGTTGAAAGTTATGGAATGGAATGCAACGTTGATGATTTGAATGGAATGTTGGGGAAAGGTTATGGAATGGAATGGAATTTTGTGGATTGGAATGGAATCTTATGTAGTAGAATGAAATAGTGTTTGAAATGGAAAGGATGCTGTGAAATGGAATGGAATATTTTGGTATGAATTGGAATGTTGATTTATAGAACTGAATATTAAAGAATGGAATGGAATGTTAGGTGAAAGAATGGGAATAATGAGTTTGAATGGGATCAAAAGATTTGGAATGGAATGGAATGTGTTCTAATAGAATGCAATGTTATAGAATGGAATAGAATGCGGTGGAATGCAATGAATGTTGTGGAAAGGAATACAATATTGGGGAAAGGAATGGAAGGTTAAGGAATCGAATGGAATTTTGTGGATTGGAAGGCAATCTTATGCAATGGAATGAAATAGAATGTTTCAAATGAAATGAAATGTTATGTAATCGAATGAAATTTCATGGTATGTAGGTGAATGTTGATTAATAGGACAGAATTTTATTGAATGTAATGTAATGCTATGTAACAGAACGGGAATAATATGATGAATGGAATCAAATATTATGGAATGTAATGGAATGTTGTGGAACTGAATTGAATGTTATGGAATTTAAGCGAATGCAATGTAAATCAATGGGATTTCCTGGAAAGGAATAGAATGTTGGAGAAAGGAATGTAGGTTAAGTATAGAATGGAATTTTGTGGATTAGAATGGAATCTTATGGAACAGAATGAAATAGAGTGAATTGGAAAGGAATGTTGTGTAATCGAATGGAACGTTATGCTATGAAGGGGAATTTTGATTGATAGAACCGAATTTTAATGAATGGTATCGAATGTTTTGTAGCAGAACGAGAATAATGTATTGGGAATGAATTGTAGGTAATGGAATGGAATGGAATGTTTTGGAATTGAATGGAATGTAGGGAAAGGAATGAAGTTTAAGGAATGGAATGGAATTTTTTGGATTGGAATGGGATCTTATGCATCACAGTGAAATAGAATGAATTGGAAAGAAATATTGTGTAATCGAATAGAATGTTATGCTATGATGTTGAATGTTCATTAAGAGGACAAAATTTTAATGAATGGAATGGAATGTTTGTAACAGAAGGGCAATAATGTGTTGGAATGAAATCGAACGTTATGGAATGGAATTCAATGCCTTGGAATGCAATGGAATGTTGCAGAAAGGAACAGAATGTTGATGAAAGAAATGAAATATTAAGGAATGCAATGGAATTATCTGGGTTGTAATGGAATCTTATGCAATAGAATAAAATAGAATGATTGAAATGGAATGGAATGTTGTGTAATGGAATTGAATGTTATGGTATGAATAGAATGCAAGTGATTTCGGTAGAATGGTAATTAATAGAACCGAATTTTGAAGAATGGAATGTACTGTTAGGTAATAATCGGAATAAGGTGTTCGAATGGAGTCAAATGCTATGGAATGGAATGCGATATTGTGGAACAGAATGCTGTGAAATGTAATGGTATGTTGTGGAAACAAATAGAGTGTAGGAAAGGAATTTAATTCAAAGGAATGGAATGGAATTTTGTGGATTGGAATGGAATCTTATGGAATTGAATGAAATAGAATGTTTGAAATGGACTGGAATGTTGTATAATCGAAGGGAATGTTATGGTATCAAGTGCAATGTTGATTAATGGAACCGAATTTTGAAGAATGGTATGGAATGTTTTGTAAAAGAATGGGAATGATGTGTTGGAATGGAATCGAATTAAATGGAAAGGAATGGAATGATTTGGAATGCAATGGAATATTGTGGAACGCAATGGAATGTAGTGGAAAAAAGTAGAGCGTTAGGGAAAGCAATGGGACGTTTAGGAGTGGAATGGAATTTCGTGGATTGGAATGGAATTTTATGCAATATAATGAAATACAGCATTTGAAAGTCAATAGATTGTTGTATATTCGATTGAAATTTTGTGGTATGAAGTAGAATGTTGCTTAGTAGAAGTGAATTTTAATGAATGGAATGGAATATTATGAAACAGTTAAGAATAAAATTTTTGAAGGGAATCGAATGTCATGGAAAGGAATGGAATGCTGTGGAATGCAGTATCATGTTGTGGAAAGGAATAGAACGTTGGGGAAAGGAATGGAATTTTAAGGAAAGCAATGGAATTTTGTGGGTTGGATTGGAATCTTATG
Organism: Smutsia gigantea; assembly: GCA_032199065.1. Lineage (NCBI taxonomy): Eukaryota > Metazoa > Chordata > Mammalia > Pholidota > Manidae > Smutsia > Smutsia gigantea. Next base: position 18,056 of record JAVSCE010005928.1, on the reverse strand, counting down.
CAATGGAAGGAGATAAAATGTTTGCAATTGAATGGGATGTGTAATCCAATGAATGCTATGATATGCAGTGGATTGTTGATTAATAGAAAAGAATTTCAATTAATGGAATGGAATGTTAGGTAACAGAATGGCAATAATTTGTTGGAATGGAATCGAATGTTATGGAATATAAAGGAGTGTTGTGGAATAGAACCGGATGTTAGGCAATGGAGTAGAATGATATGAAATGCAATGGAAAGTAGTGGAAAGTAATAGAATGTTGGGGAAAGGAATGGAATTGAATGCTGTGGAATAGAAAGGAATTTGTTAAAAGGAATAGAATGTTGGAGAAAGAATGGAGGTTAAGTATGGAATGGTATTTTGTTAATTAGAACGGAATCTTAGGCAACAGAATGAAATAGAATGAATTGGAAAGGAACATTGCCTAATCGAATGGAAAGTTATGCTATGAAGTGCAATTTTCATTAATAGAACCGAATTTTAATGAACAGTATCGAATGTTTTGTAGAAGAACGAGAATAATGTGTTGGGAATGAATTGTATGTTAGGGAATGGAATGGAATATTGTGGAATTGAATGAAAAGTTGGGAATGGAATGGAATGGAATTTTTTTGATTGGAATGGAATCTTATGCAACAGAATGAAATAGAATGAATTGGAAAGAAATGTCGAATAACCGAATGGAATGTTATGCTATGAAGTGGAATGTTAATAAAGAGGACAAAATTTTAATGAATGGAATGGAATGTTTGAAACAGAAAGGCAATGATGTTTTGGAGTGAAATAAAATGTTATGGAATGGAATGGAATGCATTGGAATGCAATGGAATGTTGTGGAACGGAACAGAATGTGGCTGAAAGGAATGAAATTTTAAGGAATGCAATGATATTATTTGAATTGGAATGGAATCTTATGCAATAGAATAAAATAGAATGATTGAAATGGAATGGAATGTTGTGTAATCAAATGGAATGTTATGGTATAAAGTGGAATATTGATTAATAGAACCGAATTTTAATGAATGGAATGGAATAATATGAGGTTACAGAAAGGGAATAATGTGTTTCAATGGAAACAATTGGAATGGAATGGAACTGATTGCTGTGGAATTTCATGGAAAATTAAGGAATGGAATGGAATGCTGTTGAATGCAATGGAATGTTGTGGAAAGGAATAGAACCTTTATGAACGGAATGGAAGGTTAAGGAATAGAATGGAATTATGAGGATTGGAATGGAATCCTATGCATTAGAATGAAAAAGAGTGTTTGAAATGGAATGAAATGTTGTGTAATCGAATGTAACCTTATGTTATAAAGTGGAATGTTGATTTATGGAAGAAAATTATAATGAATGGAATGGAATGTTGAATAAGAGAATGAGAATAATGTCTTGGGATGGGATTGAATGTTTGGAATGGAACGGAATGTAGTGGAATTGAATGGAACGTTATGGACCTGAATGGAAGGCTTTGGAATGCATTGGAATGTGGTGTAAAGTAATACAAAGTTGGGGAATGGAATGGAGGGTGAAGGAATGGAATGGAATTTTGTGGATTGGTATGGAATGTTATGCGAAAGAATGAAATAGAATGTTTTAAATGGAATTGAATATTGTCTAATGGAATGGAATGTTGATTAATAGACAAGAATTTTGAAGAATGGAATGGAATGTTATTTAATAAATGGAATAACGTGTTCGAATGGATTCGAATTTTATGAAATTGAATGCTAAGTGGTGGAATGGAATAAAATGCTGTGGAATGGAATGGAATGTTGAGAATAGGAATAGAGTGTTGGGTCAGGAATGGAAGTTAAAGGAATGGAATGGAATTTTGTGGATCAGAATGGAATATTATGGCGTGGAATGAAATAGAATGTTCGAAATGCACTGGAAGGTTGTATAATCGAATGGAATGTTATGGTATGAAGTGGAATGTTGATTAATAGAATGGAAGTTTGAAGAATGGAATGGAATGTTTTGTAAAAGAATGTGAATAATGTGTTGGTATGAAATGAATGGAATAGAAAGCAAAGGAATGATTTGTAATGGAAGGGAATTCGGTGGAATGCCGTTGAATGTTGCGGAAAAGAATAGAATGTTGAGGAAAGGAATGGCATGTTAAGGAATGAAATTGAATCTTGTGGACTTGAATGGAATGTTACGCAATATAATGAAATAGGATATTTTAAGTGGAATGGAATATTGTGTAATAGAATGGAACGTTATGGTGTGAACAGGAATGTTGATTAATAGAACCGAGTTTTGTAGAATGGAATGGAATGTAAGGTCATAATCGGAATAACGTGTTCGAATGGAGTCGAATGTTATGGAATGGAATGCTATGTTTCGGAAAGGAATGGAATGCTCTTGAAATGAATGGAATGTTGAGGATAGGAAAAGTGTGTTGGAACAGCATTGGAAGTTCAAAGAATGGAATTTAATTTTGCGGTTTGGAATGGAATCTTATGGAAGGGGATGAAATAGAATTCTTGAAATGGAATGGAATGTTGTATAATTGAATGGAATGTTATGGTATGAAGTGTAATTTTGATTAACAGAACCGAATTTTAATAAATGGTGTAAAATGTTTTGTAGCAGAACAATAATAATGTGTTGGGAATGAATTGTATGTAATGGAATGAAATGGAATGTTGTGGAATTGAATGGAAAGTTGGGAAAGGAATGGAAGTTTAAGTTATGGAATGGAATTATTTGGATTGGAATGGAATCTGCTGCAACAGGATGAAATAGAATGAATTGGAAATGAATGTTGCGCAATCAAATGGAATGTTATGCTGTGAAGTGGAATGTTAGTTAAGACGACAAAATTTAAATGAGTGGAATGGAATGTTTACTTCAGAATGGCAATAATGTGTTGCAATGAAATCGAATGTTATTGGTTGGAATGGAATGCTGTTGAATGCAATGGAATGTTGTGGAAAGGAATAGAACATTTCTGAACGAAATTGAAATTTAAGGAAAGGAATGGAATTTTGTGGATTGGCATGGGATCCTATGAAATTGAATGAAAAAGAGTGTTTACAATTGGACGGAATGTTGTGTAATCAAATGTAATATTATGGTATAAAGTGAAATGTTGATAAATAGAAGAGAATTTTAATGAATGGAATGGAATGTTGAGCAACAGAATGAGATAATGTCTTGTCAAGGAATTCAATGATATTGAATGAAATGGAATGTAGTGGAATTGAATGGAATGTTATGGACAGGAATGGAATGCTGTGGAATGCAATGGAGTGTTGTGGAAAGTAATAGAAAGTTGGGGAAAAGAATGGAGGGTGAAGGAATGGAATGGTATTTTATGGATTGGAAAGGAATGTTATGCAATAGAATGAAATAGAATGTTTTAAATGGAATGGAATGTTGTGTAATCGAATGGAATGTTATGGTATGAAGTGAAATGCTGATTAATAGACACGAATTTTGAAGAATGGAATGGAATGTTATTTAATAAATGGAATAACATGTTCGAATGGAGTCGACTTTTTCGGCATGGAATGCGTAGTGGTGGAATGGAATAAAATGGTGTGGAATGGAATGGAATGTTGAGGATAGGAAAAGAGTATTGGGACAGGATTGGAAGTTAAAGGAATGGAATTGACTTTTGTGGATTGGAATGGTATCTTATAGAAGGGGATGAAATAGAATATTTGAAATGGACTGGAATGTTGTATAGTCGAATGGAATATTATGGTATGAAGTGTACTGTTAATTAATAGATCCGAATTGTGAAGAATGGAATGGAATGTAAAGTAATAATCAAAATAATGTGTTCGAATGGAGTCGAATGTTATGGAATGGAATGCTTCGTTGTGGAATGGAATGGAATATTGTTGAATGGAATAGAATGTTGAGGATAAGAATAGAGGGTTGGGACAGGAATGGAAGTTAAAGTAATGGAATGGAGTTTTGTGGATAGGAATGGAAATTTATGGAAGGGGATTAAATAGTATGTTTGAAATGGAATGTAATGTTGTATAATCGAATGGAATGTTATGGCATGAAGGGAATGTAATGTAGTTGAACCGAATATTAATGAATGGAATAAAATGTTATGTAACAGAATGGAAATAATGTGCTGGGAAGAACTGAATATTATGGAATAGAAGGGAATTCAATGGAATGCAATGGAATGATGTGGAAAAGAATAGAATGTTGAGGAAATGAATGGAACGTTAAGGAATGGAATGGAATCTTGTGGAATGGAAGCGAATGTTATGCAATAAAATGAAATAGAATGTTTTAAATGGAATGGAATGTTGTGTAATGGAATGGAATGTATGGTATGAAGTGGAATGTTGATTAATGGACACAAATTTTCAAGAATGGAGTGGAATGTTATTTAATAAAGGGATAACATGTTCAAATGGAGTCCAATTTTATGGAATGGAACGCTAAGTCGTGGAATGGAATAAAATGCTGTGGAATGGAATGGAATGTTGAGGATAGGAGAAGAGTTTTGGGACAGATTGGAAGTTAAAGAAATGGAATGGAATTTCATGGATTGTAATGGAATCTTTTTGAAGGGATGAAATAGTATGTTTGAAATGGACTGGAATGCTGTATAATCGAATCAAATGTTATGGTATGAAGTGGAATTTTAATTAATATAACCGAATTTTAATGAATGGTACCGAATGTTTTGTAGCAGAACGAGAATAATGTACTGGGAATGAATTGTTTGTAATGGACTGGAAAGTTGTATAATCGAAAGGAATGTTCCGGTATGAAGTACAATGTTGATTAATAGAACTGAATTTTGAAGAATGGTACGGAATGTTTGGTAAAAGAATGGCAATGTGTTGGAATGGAATCGAATGGAATGGAAAGGAATGGAACGATTTGGAATGGAATGGAATATTGTGAATGCAATGGAATCTAGTGGAAATAAGTAGAACGTTAGGGAAAACAATGGGACCTTTAGGAGTGGAACGGAATTTCATGGATTGGAATGGAATCTTATGCAATGGAATGAAATACAGCATTTGAAATCCAATAGAATTTTGTATATTCGATTGGAATTTTGTGGTATGAAGTAGAATGTTGCTTAATAGAAGTGAATTTTAATAAATAAAATGGTATATTATGTAACAGATCGAGAATAACGTTTTTGAACGGAATCGAATGTTATGGACAGAATGGAATGCTGTGGAATGCAGTGTCATGTTGTGGAAAGGAATAGAACGTTGGGGAAAGGAATGGAATTTTAAGGAATGCAATTGAATTTTGTGGATTGGATTGGAATCTTATGCAATGGAAGGAGATTCAATGTTTGCAATTGAATGGGATGTTGTGTAATCGAATGAATGCTATGTTATGAAGTGGAATGTTGTTTAATAGAAAAGAATTTCGATGAGTGGAATGGCATGTTAGGTAACAGAATGGCAATAATTTGTTGGAATGGAATCGAATGTTATGGAATGTTTTGGAATGTTGTGGAATTGAACCGAATGTTATGCAATGGAATGGAATGATGTGAAATGCAATGGAAAGTAGTGGAAACTAATAGAATGTTGGGGAAAGGAATGGAATTTAATGCTGTCGAATGCAATGGAATGTTGTTAAAAGGAATAGAATGTTGGAGAACGGAATGGAGGTTAAGTATGAAATGGAATTTTGTTAATTAGAATGGAGTCTTATGCAACAGAATGAAATAGAATGAATAGGAAATAAACGTCGTGTAAAAGAATGGAATGTTATTGTATGAAGTGGAATTTTGATTAAAGGAACCGAATTTTAATGAATGGTATCGAATAATTTGTAGCAGAACGAGAATAATGTGTTGGGAATGAATTGTGTGTAATGAAATGGAATGGAATGTTGTGGAATTGAGCGGAATGTTCGAAAAGGAATGGAAGTTTAAGGAATGGAATGGAATTTTTTGGATTGGAATGGAATCTTATGCAACAGAATGAAATAGAATGAATTGCAAATGAATGTTGCATAATCGAATGGAATGTTAAGCTGTGAAGTGGAATGTTCGTTAAGAGGACCAAATTTTAATGAGTGGAATGGAATGTTTGCAACAGAAAGGCAATAATGTGTTGGAATGAAATCGTATGGTATGGAATGGAAAGGAACGCTTTGGAACGCAATGGAATGTTGCGGAAAGGAATAGAATGTTGCTGAAAGAATGAAATGTTAAGGAATGCAATGGAATTCTTTGGACTCGAATGGAATCTTGTGCAATGGATTAAAATAGAATGATTCAAAAGGAATGGAATGTTGTGTAATCAAGAGGAATGTTATGGTATGAAGTGGAGTGTAGATTAATAGAACCGAAATTTAATGAATGGAATGGAATATGAGGTTACAGAAAGGGATTAATGTGTTTCAATGGAAACAAATGGAATGGAATGGAACTGATTGCTGTGGAATTGCATGGAAAGTTAAGGAATGGAATGGAATGCTGTGGAATGCAATGGAATGTTGTGGAAAGGAATAGAACCTTTATGAACGGAATGGAAGGTTAAGGAATAGAATGGAATTTTGTGGATTGGAATGAAATCCTATGCAATAGAATGAAAAAGAGTGTTTGAAATGTAATGGAATGTTGTGTAATCGAATGTAATATTATGTTATAAAGTGCAATGTTGATTAATGGAAGAAAATTATAATGAATGGAATGGAATGTTGAATAAGAGAATGACAATAATGTCTTGGGATGGGATTGAATGTTTGGAATGGAAAGGAATGTAGTGGAATTGAATGGAATTTTATGGACCTGAATGGAAGGCTTTGGAATGCAATGGAATGTGGTGTAAAGTAATACAAAGTTGGGGAATGGAATGGAGGGTGAAGGAATGGAATGGAATTTTGTGGATTGGAATGGAATGTTATGTAACAGAATGAAATAGTATGTTTTCAATGGAATGTAATTTTGTGTAATGGAATCGAATGTTATGGTATGAAGTTTAATGTTAATTAATAGACCCGAATTATGAGGAATGGAAAGGAGTATAAGGTAATAATCAGAATAACGTTTTCGAATGGGGTCTAATGTTATGGAATGTAATGCTTGGTTGTGGAATGGAATGGAATGATGTGAAGTGGAATAGAATGTTGAGGATAAGAATAGAGTGTTGGACAGGAATGAAAGTTAACGTATTGGAATGGAATTTTGTGGATTGGAATGGAATCCTATGGAAGGGGATGAAATAGAATGTTTGAAATTGACTGGAATGTTGTATAATCGAATGGAATGTTATGTCATGAAGTGGAATGTCGTGTAGTAGAACCGAATTTTAATGAATGTAATGAAATGTTATGTAGCATAATGGGAATAATGTGTTCGGAATAACTGAATGTTATGGAATGGAAGGGAATTCAAAGGAATGTTGCGGAAAGGAACAGAATGTTGCTGAAAGGAATGAAATGTTAAGGAATGCAATGGAATTATTTGGATTGGAATGGAAATTCATGGATTGGAGTGTAATCTTATGCAATAGAATGAAATACAGGATTTGAAATACAATGGAATGTTGTATATTCGCTTGGAATTTTGTGGTATGAAGTAGAATGTTCCTTAATAGAAGTGAATTTTAGTGAATGGAATGGAATATTATGTAACAGATCGAGAATAATGTTTTTGAAGGGAATAAATTTTATGGAACGGAATGGAATGGTGTGGAATGAGGGGTCAGGTTTTGGAAAGGAAAAGAACGTTGGGAAAGGAATGTAATTTTAAGGAATGCAATGGAATTTTGCGGGTTTGATTGGAATCTTATGCAATGGAAGTAGATACAATGTTTGCAATTGAATTGGATGTTGTGTAACCGAATGAATGCTATGCTATGAAGTGGAATATTGATTAATAGAAAAGAATTTCGATGAGTGGAATAGAATGCCAGGTAACAGAATAGCAATAATTTGTTGGAATGGAATCGAATGTTATGGAATGTAAAGGAATGTTGTGGAATTGAACCGAATGTTATACAATGGAATGGAATGATGTGAAATGCATTGGAAAGTAGTGGAAAGTAAAAGAATGATCGGGAAAGAAATGGAATTGAATGCTGTCGAATGCAATGGAATGTTCTTAAGGGAATAGAATGTTGGAGAAAGGAATGGAGGTTAAGTATGGAATGGAATTTTGTTAATTAGAACGGAATCTTATGCAACAGAAGGAAATAGAATGAATAGGAAAGGAATGTCGTGTACCCGAATGGAAAGTTAGGCTATGAAGTAGAATGTTCATTAAGAGGACAAAGTTTTAATGAATGGAATGGAATGTTTGCAACAGTAGGGCAATAATGCGTTGGAATGAAATCGAATGTTATGGAATTGAATAGAACGTTTTGGAATGCAATGGAGTGTTGCAGAAAGGAACAGAGTGTTGCTGAACTGAATGAAATGTTAAGGAATGCAAAGGAATTATTTGGATTGGAATGGAATCTTATGTCAAAGAATAAAAAAGAATGATTTAAATGGAATGGAATGTTGTGTAACAGAACGACAATAATGTGTTGGCATGGAATTCATTGTTATGGAATGGAAGAGAATGTAGTGGAATTGAATGGAATGTTATGGACAGGAATGGAATGCTATGGAATGCAATGGAGTGTTGTGGAAAGTAATAGAAAGTTGGGGAAAAGAATAGAGGGTGAAGGAATGGAATGGAATTTTTTGGATTGGCATGTAATGTTATGCAACAGAATGAAATAGTATGTTTTAAAATTGAATGGAATGTTGTGTAATGGAATGGAATGTTATGGTATGAAGTGAAATCATAATTAGTAGACCTGAATTGTGAAGAATGGAATGGAATGTAAGGTAATAATCATAATATCGTGTTCGAATGGAGTCGAATGTTATGAAATTGAATGCTTTGTTGAGGAATGGAATCGAATGTTGTGGAATGGAATACAAAGTTGAGGATAAGAACAGAAGGTTGGGACAGGAATGGAAGTTAAAGTAATGGAATGGAATTTTGTGGATTGTAACGAAATCTTACGGAAGTGGATGAAATAGAATGTTTGAAATGGACTGGAATGTTGTATAACCGAATAGAATGTTATGGCATGAAGTGCAATGTTGATTAATAGAAGCGAATTTTGAAGAATTGTATGGACTGTTTGGTAAAAGAATGGGAATGATGTGTTGGAATGGAATCTAAAGGAATGCAAAGTAATGGAGAGATTTGGAATGGAATGTAATATTGTGGAATGCTTTGGAATGTAGTGGATAAAAGTAGAATGTTAGGGAAAGCAATGTGACGTTTAGGAGTGGAATGGAATTTCGTCAATTGGAATGGAATCTTATGCAATATAATGAAAAACAGCATTGGAAATTCAATAGAATGTTGTATATTCGATTGGAATTTTGTAGTATGAAGTAGAATGTTGCCTAATAGAAGTTTATTTTAATGAATGGAATGGAATATTATGTAGCAGATCGAGAATAATGTTTTTGAAGGGAATCGAATGTTTTGGAACGGAATGGAATGCTGTGGAATGCAGTGTCATGTTGTGGAAAGGAATAGAACATTGTGGACAGGAATGATATTTTAAGGAATGTAATGGAATATTGTGGGTTGGATTGGAATCTTATGCAGTGGAAGGAGATACAATGTTTGCAATTGAATGGGATGTGTAATCGAATGAATGCTATGCTATGAAGTGGAATGTTGATTAATAGAAAAGAATTTCAATGAATGGAATGGAATGTTAGGTAACAGAACGGTAATAATTTGTTGGAAAGTAATCGTATGTTATGGAAAGTAATGGAGTCTTGTGAAATTGAACGGAATGTTATGCAATGGAATAGAAGGATGAGAAATGCAAAGGAAAGTAGTGGAAAGTAATGGAATGTTGGGGAAAGGAATGGAATTGAATGCTGTCGAATGCAATGGAATGTTGTTAAACGGAATAGAATGTTGGAGAAAGGAATGGAAGTTAAGTATGGAATGGAATTTTTAAAATTAGAATGGAATCTTATGCAACTGAATGAATTGGAAAGAAATGTTGTGTAAGCGAATAGAATGTTATGCTATGAAGTGGAACATTCATTAAGAGGACAAAATTTTAATGAATGCCATGGAATGTTTGCAACAGACGTTCAATAATGTGTTGGAATGAAAACGAATTTTATGGAATGAAATAGAATGCCTTGGAATGCAATGGAATGTTGCAGAAAGGAACAGAATGTTGCTGAAAGGAATGAAATGTTAAGGAATGCAATGCAATTATTTGGATAGGAATGGAATGTTATTCAATAGAATAAAATAGAATGATTGAAATGGAAAGGAATGTTCTGTAATCAAATGGAATGTTATCGTATGGCGTGGAATATAGATTAATAGAACCAAATTTTAATGAACGGAATGGAATGTTAGGTCACAGAAAGGGAATAATGTGTTTCAATGAAAGAAATCGAATGGAATGCAACTGAATGTTGCGGAATTGCATGGAAAGTTAAGGAATGGAATGAGATGCTGTTGAATGCAATTGAATGTTCTGGAAATGAATAGAACATTTCTGAACGGAATGGAAGGTTAGGAACGGAATGGAATTTTGTGGATTGGCATGGAATCCTATGCAATAGAATGAAAATTACTGTTTGAAGTGGAATGGAATGTTGTGTAATCGAATGTAATATTATGGTATAATGTGGAATGCTGATTAATGGAAGAAAATTATAATGAATGGAGTGGAATTTTGAGTAACAGAACGAGAATAATGGTTTGGCATGGAATTAAATGTTATAGAATGTAGTGGAATTGAATGGATTGTTATGAACAGGAATGGAATGCTTTGGAATGCAATGGAATGTTGTGGAAACTAATACAAAGGTGGGGAATGGAATGGACGGTGAAGTAATGGAATGGAATTTTGTGGATTGGTATAGAATGCTATGCAACAGAATGAAATAGAATGTTTCAAATGGAATGGAATATTGTGCAATGGAATGGAATGTTATGGTATGAAGTGGAATGTTAATTAATAGACTCGAATTGTGAAGAATGGAATGCAATGTCAGGTAATAATCAGAATAACATGTTCGAATGGAGTCGAATGTTATGGAATGGAGTGCTGGGTTGTGGAAAGGAATCGAATGCTGTGGAATGGAATGGAATGTTGAGGATAAGAATAGAGTGTTGAGAAAGGAATGGAAGTTAAAGGAATGTAATGGAATTTTGTGGATTGGAATTTAATCTTAAGGAAGCAGATGTAATAGAATGTTGAAATGGACTGGAATGTTGTATAATGGAATAGAATGTCATGGTATGAAGTGGAGGGTATCGTAGAAGAACCGAATTTTAATGAATAGAATGGAATGCCATGTAACAGAATGGGAATAATATGTTGGAAATTAACTGCACGTTATGGAATGGAATCTAACGTTGTGGAATGCAGGTGAGTTCGGTAGAATGCAATGGAATGTTGTGGAAAAGAATAGAATGTTGAGGGCAGGAATGGAACATTAAGAGATGAAATGGAATCTTGTGGACTGGAACGGAATGTTATGCAATAGAATGAAATAGAATGTTTTAAGTAAAATGGAATGTTGGGTACTGGAATTGAATGTGATGGTATGAAGTGGAATGTGGACTAATGGAGCAGAATGTTGAAGAATGGAATGGAGTGTTAGGTAAGAGAATGGGAATAATGTGTTTGAATGGAATCAGTTTTATGCAATGGAATTAAATGTGTTGGAATTGAATGGAACGTTAAGGAATGGAATTGAATGTAATAATAGGAATAATATGTTCATATGGAGTCAAATGTTATGGATTGGAATGCTATATTGTGGAATTCAATGCTGTGGAATGTAATAGAATGTTGTAGAAAGAAATAGAGTGTTGGGAAAGGAATGGAAATCAAAGGAATGGAATGTAATTTTGTGGATTAAAATGGAATTTATGGAATGGAATGAAATAGAATGTTTGAAATGGACTGGAATGTTGTATAATCGAATGGAATGTTATAGTATGAAGTGCAATGTTGATTAATAGAACCGAATTTTGAAGAATAGTATGGAATGTTTGGAAAAGAATGGGAAAAATGTGTTGGAAAGGAATCGAATGAAATGGAAAGGAATGGAATGCAATGGAAAGCTATGGAATGGAATGAAATGCTTTGGAATGCAATGAAATGTAGCAGATAGGAATAGAATGTTATGGAATAATGGGTTTGAATGGGATCGAATGTAATGGAATGAGATGGAATGTTTGGAATGCAATGGAATGTTGCAGAAAGGAATAGAATGTTATGGAATTAAGTGGAAAGTTATGGAATGTAATGCAATGCTGTGGATTTGAATGGAATGTTTGGGAAAGGTTATGGAATGGAATGGAATTTTGTGGATTGGAATGTAATCTTATGCAGTAAAATGAAATAGAATGTTTGAAAAGGAAACGGATGCTGTTACATGGAATGGAATATTATGGTATGTATCGGAATGTTGATTTATAGAACTGAATATTAAAGAATGGAATGGAATGTTAGGTGAAAGAACGAGAATAATGTGTTTGAATGGGATCACAATTTATGGAATGAAATGGAATGTGTTGTAATAGAATGCAATGTTATGGAATGGAATAGAATGCTGTGGAATGCAATGGAATGTTGTAGAAAGGAATACAATATTGGGGAAAGGAATGAAAGGTTAAGGAATGGAATGGAATTTTGTGGATTGGAATGCAATCTTATGCAATAGAATGAAATGGAAATTTTCAAATGAAATGGAATGTTATGTAATCGAATGAAATGTTATGGTATGAAGGTGGATGTTGATTAATAGGACAGAATTTTAATGAACGGAATGTAATGTTATGAAACAGAACGGGAATAATATGATGAATGGAATCAAATGTTGTGGAATGTAATGGAATGTTGTGGAACTGAATGGAATGTTATGGAATGGAAGGAAATGCAGTGTAAATCAATTGGATGTTGTGGAAAGGAATAGAATGTTGGAGAAAGGAATGGAGGTTAAGTATAGAATGGAATTTTGTGGATTAGAATGGAATCTTATGCAACAGAATGAAATAGAATGAATTGGAAAAGAATGTTGTGTAATCAAATGGAACGTTATGGTATGAAGGGGAATTTTGATTAATAGAACCGAATTTTAATGAACGGTATCGAATGTTTTGTAGCAGAACGAGAATAATGTGTTGGGAATTAATTGTATGTAATGGAATAGAATGGAATGTTGTTTAATTGAATGGCATGTAGGGAAAGTAATGGAAGTTTAAGGAATGGAATGGAATTTTTTGGATTGGTATGGAATCTTATGCATCACAATGAAGTAGAATGAATTGGAAAGGAATGTTGTGTAATCGAATGGAATGTTATGCTATGAAGTGGAATGTTCATTAAGAGGACAAAATTTTAATGAATGGGATGGAATGTTTGTAACAGAAGGGCAATAATGTGTTGGAATGAAATCGAATGTTATGGAATGGAAAGGAATTCTTTGGAATGCAATGGAATGTTGCGGAAAGGAACAGAATGTTGCGGAAAGGAATGAAATATTAAGGAATGCAATGGAATTATTTGTATTGGAATGGAATCTTACCCAATAGAATAAAATAAAATGTTTGAAATGGAATGGAATGTTGTATAATTGAATTAAATGTTATGGTATGAAATGCAATGTTGATTAATAGAGCTGAATTTTGAAGAATGGTATGGAATGTTTTGTAAAGGAATTGGAATTATGTGTTGGAATGGAATCAAATGGAATCTAAAGGAATGAAATATTTTGGAATGGAATGGAACGTTGTGGAATAGAGTGGAAAGTAATGGAGTGGAATGTAATGCTGTGGAATGCAATTGAATGTCCTGGATAGGAATAGAATGTGAGGGTAAACAATGTAAGGTTAAGTAATGTAATGGAATTTCGTGGATTGGAATGGAATCTGCTGCAATAGAATGAAATACAGTATTTCAAATAGAATAGAATGCTGTATATTAGATTGGAATGTTATGGTATGAAGTGTAATGTTGTGGAATTGAATGGAATGTTGAGGACAGGAATGGAATGCTGTGGAATGCAATAGAATGTTGTGCAAAGCAAAAGAAAGCTGGGGAAAGGAATGGACGTTGAAGGAATGGAAGGGAATTTTGTGGATAGGAAAGGAATCTTATGCAATGGAATCAGCTTCAATGTTTGCAATTGAAAGGGATGTTGTGTAATCAAATGGAATGTTGTGGTATGAAGTGGAATGCACATTAATAGAAACGAATTTCAAAGTATGGAATGGAATGTTAGGTAACAGAATGGGAATAATGTGTTTGAATGGAATCATTTTACGGAAAGCATTGAAGGTTTTGGAGTTGAATGGAACGTTAAGGAACAGAAATGAGTGCTGGTGAATGCAGTGTCATTTTGTGGAAAGGAATAGAACTTTGGGGAAACGAATGGAAGCTAAAGGAATGGCATGGAATTTTGTGGGTTGGATTGGAATCCCATGCAATGGAATGAGATACAATGTTTGCAATTGAATGGAATGTTGTGTAATCGAATGAGTGCTATGCTATGACGTGGAATGTTGATTAATAGAAAGAATTTTAATGAATGGAATTGAATGTTAGGTAACAGAACTGGAATAATGTGTTGGAGTGGAATCGAATGTTGTGGAATGTAATGGAATGTTGTGGAACTGAATTGAATGTTGTGGAATAGAATGGAATGATGTAGAATGCAATGGAATGTAGTGGAAAGGAATAGAACTATGGGGAAAGGAATGGCATGGAATGCTGTGGAATGCACTGGCATGTTGTGGAAAGTAATAGAACGTTCGGGAAAGGAATGGGATGTTAAGGAATGGAATGAATTTTGTGGATTGGAATGGAATCCTGTGTAATCGAACGAAATAGAGTGGTTGAAATGGAGTGGTGTTCTGTGTAATCGAATGGAATATTATGATATGAAATGGAATGTTAAAAGAACAAATATTACTGAATCAAGGAAATGTTATGTAATGGTAGGGGAAAAATGTCTTGGAATGGAATTGAATGTTAAGGAATGGAATGGAATGTAGGGGAACGGAATAGACAGTTGTAGAAAGGAATTGAAGGGTAAGGAAAGGAATTGGAATTTTGTGCACCTCAATGGAAACTTATGCAACATAATGAAGTAGAATGTTTCAAATGGAATGGAATACTGTTTATTCGAATAGAATTTTATGGTGTGAAGTTGCGTGTAGATTAATAGAATCGAATTTTAATAAATGGAATGGAATGTTATGTAACAGAGGGAATAATGTGTTCGAATGCAATGGAAAGTTATGGAATGTAGTGAATGTTGTGGAATTGAATGGAATGTGAAGGAATGGAATGGATGCTTTGGAATGCAATGGAATGTAGGGTTAAAGAACAGAATGTTGGTAAAGGAATGGACGTAAAAAGAATGGAATGGCATTTGGAGAATTGGAGTGGAATCAATGGAATGGAATTAAATAGAATGTTTTAAATGGACTGGAATGTTTTATAATCGAATGGAATGTTATCGTATGTAGTGCAATGTTGATTAATAGAACCGAATTTTGAAGAATGTTATGGAATGTTTTGAAAAAGAATGGGAATTATGTGTTTAAATGGAATCAATTGTAATGGAAAGGAATGGAATGATTTGAATTGCAATGGAATATTGTGGAATGCAATGGAATGTAGTGGAAAAGAGTAGAACGTTAGGGAATGCAATGCGACGTTTAGGAGTGGAATGGAATTTCGTGGGTTGGAATGAAATCTTATGCATCACAATGAAATAGAGAATAGGAAAGGAATGTTGCGTAATCGAATGGAAAGTTATGCTATGAAGTTGAATGTTTATTAAGGGGACAAAATTTTAATGAATGGAATGGAATGTTTGCAACAGAAGGGCAATAATGTGTTGGAATGAAATCGAACGTTATGGAATGGAATGGAATGCTTTGGAATGCAATGAAATGTTGCAGAAAGGAACAGAATGTTGCTTTAAGTAATGAAATGTTACGGAATGCAATGGAATTATTTGGATTGGAATGGAATCTTATGCAGTTGAATAAAATAGAATGATTGAAATGGAATGGAATGTTGTATAATCGAATTGAATGTGATGGTATGAAGTACAATGTAGATTAATAGAACTGAATTTTAAAGAATGGTATGGAATGCTTTGTAAAGGAATTGGAATTGTGTTTGGAATGAAGTCAAATGGAATGGAAGGGAATGGAATAGAAGATTTTGGAATTCAGTGGAATGTAACGGAATGTAATGAAATGCTGTGGAATGCAATGGAATGTTCTGGATAGGAATAGAATGTGAGGGAAAGCAATGTAAGTTTAAGTAATGTAATGGAATTTCCTGGATTGGAATGGAATCTGATGCAATAGAATGAAACCGTATTTGAAATAGAATAGAATGTGGTATATTAGTTTGGAATGTTACGGTATGAAGTGGAATGCTGTGGAATTGAATGGAATGTTGTGGACAGGAATGGAATGCTATGTAATGCAATAGAATATTGCGGAAAGCAATAGAAAGCTGAGGAAAGGAATGGACGTTGAAGGAATGGAAAGGAATTTTGTGGATTGGAAGATAATCTTATGCAATGGAATGAGATTCAATGTTTGCAATTGAAAGGGATGTTGTGTAATCAAATGGAATGTTATAGTATGAAGCGGGATGCACATTAACAGAACCGAATTTCAAAGAATGGAATGCAGTGTTAGGTAACATAATGGGAATAATGTGTTTGAATGGAATCAATTTTATGCAATGGAATTGAAGGTTTTGTAATTGAATGGAACGTTAAGGAATGGAATTTAGTGCTGTGGAATGCAGTGACGTGTTGTGGAAAGGATTAGAACTTTGGGGAAAAGAATGGAAGCTAAAGGAATGGAATGGAATTTTGTTGGTTGGATTGGAGTCCTATGCAATGGAATGAGATACAATGTTTGCAATTGAATGGGATGTTGTGTAATCGAATGAATGCTATGCTATGAAGTGGAATGTTGTTTAACAGAAAAAATTTTAATGAATGGAATGGAATGTTAGGTAACAGAACTGGAATAATGTGTTGGAGTGGAATGGAATGTTATGGAATGTAATGGTATGTTTTGGAACTGAATTGAATGTTGTGGAATAGAATGGAATGATGTAGAATGCAATGGAATGTAGTGGAAAGGAATAGAATGTTGATGAAAGGAATGGAATGGAATGCTGTGGAATGCACTGACATGTTGTGGAAAGTAATAGAATGTTGCTGAAAGGAACGGGATGTTAAGTAATGCAATGGAATTTTGTGGATTGTAATGGAATCCTGTGTAAAGAACGAAATAGAGTGGTTGAAATAGAATAGTGTTCTGTGTAATCGAATGCAATATTATGATATGAAACGGAGTGTTAATAGAACAAATTTTACTGAATCAAGGGAATGTTATGTAATAGTAGGGGAATAATGTCTTGGAATGGAATTGAATGTTAAGGAATGGAATGGAAAGTAGTGGAATGGAATAGAAAGTTGGAGAAAGGAATTGAAGGGTAAGGAAAATTATTGGAGTTTTGTGGACTGGAATGGAAACTTATGCAACATAATGAAGTAGAATATTTCAAATGGAATGGAATGCTGTTTATTCGAATAGAATTTTATGGGATGAAGTTGAATGTAGATTAATAGAATCGAATTTTAATGAATGGAATGGAATTTTATGTAACAGAAAGGGAATAATGTGTTCGAATGCAATGGAATGTTATGGAATGTAGTGCAATGTTGTGGAATTGAATGGAATGTGAAGGAATGGAATGGGTGCTGTGGAATGCAATGGAATGCAGTGTAAAAGAATAGAATGTTGGTAAAGGAATGGACGTTAAAGTAATGGAATGGAATTTTGAGAATAGGTATGGAATCTTATGAAATAGAAAGAAATTGAATGTTTGAAATTGAATGGAATGTTGTGTAATCGAACGGAATGTTATGGTATGATGGGGAATGTTGATTAATAGAACTGAATTTTAATGAACGGTATTGAGTGTTTTGTAACAGAATTCGCATAAGTTGTTGGAATGGAATAGAATGTTATGGAACGGAATGGAATGCTGTGG
>JAVSCE010005925.1:0-37736 GCA_032199065.1 Smutsia gigantea | reverse complement strand
GTGCCATCCTGTAGGACTGAGCCCTCAAGCTGTGGGGTCTGATGCCATCCACAGTAAGCAGTGTCAGGGTTGGGTTGAACTGTAGGACACCCAGGTGTGTTGCAGAACTTTTGGTGATGTGAAGCCCCTCACCACACTGCAGTGGGTGACCGTCTGGGACAGTGTCATTGGCATTCCACCTTTACAACACAAAACCTATTTTGCAGAACTGTTAGGTGGGGACTTTATGTTTTGAATACAAATGTCTAGGTACCTTCAAGTATATTTTTGATCCTATGTCTATGATCTTATCAGTACCACCCCATTTTGTCTATGTGAACAAGAGCCTCAGAGATGTAATTTATCGAGGCCGCATAGCAGGTGGGTGTCAAAGAAGAATGTGAACCCAGGTCTCTGATTTTAAAGCTCTTCCCCTTCACCACAGCTGTAAATATAGTTGTTCACATTAGAAGAAGTGGATTATGTGAACTGATTTCTCAAGCTGTTTTGTATGAAATAAGAAGCATTAACGATCCCTGATGATATC
The DNA here is from genome assembly GCA_032199065.1 of Smutsia gigantea. Lineage (NCBI taxonomy): Eukaryota > Metazoa > Chordata > Mammalia > Pholidota > Manidae > Smutsia > Smutsia gigantea. The sequence goes on along the minus strand of JAVSCE010005925.1, from coordinate 37,210 downwards.
CAGTTTCTTGTCTTAGGACTTGCAGATCTGCTGAGCTGTCCATAGACATGGTAAGTTATTTGTCTATATAGGCCTTTTGGGTCCTGGAAGACCAAGTTATATTCCATTTCGGACTATAAAAGTGTATGGTTGGGCTGAGTTTAACATTCTCTCCTTCTTGGCACATTTCACTCCTGCGTGGCTATTACCAGACACTTTAGAAAAGCTTTCTGAGCAGCTGATGGGCTGGTCAGGCCATTTCCATGGCCCACCCCAGGGCCATAGCTCACTTGCCCCAAATGCCAGAGTCCATTGTTAATAAAGGACTCTTTGCTGTTGCTGTGACTCCCATAAAGGCCTGAACAAGGCCAAACTGCATTTTCAAGGGAATTATTCTCTCTCCTCCAGAGAGTGGTTGAGTACAAGCCACACTTCACTTTTTCTTTCAATGAAAGCATTGCTTTCTTTCCTCTTTCAGGAAAGCATCCCCCTATTGCTACTCTGGAAAAGTAAACCCAAAACACAGATGCACAGATGTTAACTTTGTACCTGGGGCCTGAGATGGAGCCTTGCTATGAATTTTGACTTGCTCCAAATTAAGCTACTACAGCCTCGTGCCCAGCTCGTGTGTCTATTATGATCACAACTGTGTCCTGGTGATGCTCCAGGTACATGGCATTGCCTGGGATGCACTCAGCTTACTATTAAAAGGCTCCAAACTGAACCACCCAATTTATGTGTGGTATTGAAATAATATTTTAATCCTAAGTAAATAATTGCAAGGTTAGATAATTTCATAACTGGACAGCAATGTTATTAACTTGCTTCTCAAGATTTTGAAACAATTCATATTTTCTCACATCCTTTTAAAGCTACTACAAGCTTTTACAAACATAAATGAATCCAGATAGCTGGATGAACTTCAGTTTCAATGTATTTTTTCCCTTTAAAACTTTGCTCTAGAACTTAAAGATCAAAAAAAGTATAAACAATTTCATAAAGAATACTGCTGTATGGTGTTGGGAAAACTGGACAGCTATATGCAAGAGAATGAAACTGGTTTACCCTCTAACATTATACACAAAAGTAAACTTGAAATGGATTAAAGACCTAACATAAAAACCATAAAACACTTAGAAGAAAACATAGGCAAAAATCTCTTGAAAATAAGCATGACTAATATTTTTCTGGATCCATCTCCCTGGGCAAGAGAAACAAAAGCAAAAATAAATGAGACTGCATGAAACTAAAAAGCTCTGTACAGCAAAGGAAACCATCAACAAAACAAAAAGGCAACTTACCGTAGGGGAGAATATATTCCCCAATGATATTTCTGAGAAGGGGTTGACATAAAAAATATATAAAGAACTCACATGATTCAACACCAAAAACACAACCCAACTTAGAAATGGGCATATAATCTGTAAAGACATGTTTCCAAAGAAGACATACAGATGTCCAACAGGCACATGAAAAGATGCTCCACATCACTAATCATCAAGGAAATGCAAATCAGAATCACACTGAGATATCACTTCATACCACTTAGAATGGCCTTTATTCAAAAGATGAGAAATAAAAAGTGTTGGTGAAGATGTGGAGAAATAGGAATGTTCCTACACTGCTGGTGGGAATGTAAACTGGTGCAGCCACTGTGGAAAACAGTGTGGAGGAGGTTCCTCAAAAATCAAAAAATAGAAATACCATTTGACCCAGTAATTCCACTTCTAGAAATTTACTTGCAGAAAACAAAATCTCTAATCACAAAGATACATGCACCCCTATGTTCATTGCTTCATTATTTACAATAGCCAAGATATGGAAGCAACCAAAGTGTCATCAATAGATGAATAGATAAAGAAGATGTGGTACATATACACAATGGACTATTACTCAGCCGTAAAAAAGAAAGAAATCCTGCCATTGCAACAACATGGATGGACCTAGAGGGTATTATGCAAAGTTAAATAAGCCATGTGGAGAAAGACAAATACCATATGATTTCACTTATATGTGTAATCTAAAACAAAATGAACAAAACAGCAGCAGAATCACAGACACTGAGAAATGACTGGTGGTTACCAAGTGACTGGTTGGGGTGGGTGTTTGAAATCAGTGAAGGGAAGAAAGAGGCACAAAATCTCTATCATAATATAAATTAGTCATGGAGATGAAAGTACAGAAAAAAAAAGAGACCTGCTATAATCTCAAATTCAGTTTAATATAAATAAGACCCCTGGAAGTAATTGTAGAGAGATCATATCAGAGATAAAACAATCTAATGTTTAATACTATAATATTGTTTTTCAGATAAGTACATAAAAATTTTAAAGTAGTCATGCAATATGAGGAACTCATCAAACTATCTTTGTTACTGTTTGTGAAAGACAAGGATAAATACAATTATAAAATGAAAATAAAGCAGAATCTGGAGCTAAAAGCCTTGTAGATTAAAATTAGCAAGGTAGGAAGGAGCACACTTCGTGAGAACATTTCTCACTATCAAATAACACTTTTCTTAACACGTGTGTACTCTTGGGCTAGTTTCCAAGGAGACTGGAAACCACGTACTTCTGCCCTCCATGCGTTTAGATTCCCCAGACCCCGTGAGGACTCATGTGCTCTGCGTGTCCATATTGTGGTGAATGAACACACCCAGCTTTGTGAGGTCACTCTCCCAATCCCATTCTGAAATCGACGACCATTCCCAAAGAGCTTCTGCGTTCCTCAGGGACCACTAGAACTGCCCAGGGATTTTGTGGGTGCCACAGTAACCTCTGAGTTTCCTCTCTCAACATCCAAAACAAATACATACTGGGGGCAAGGGTGCTGGGGCTGCTGAGATGCCACCTTCCACCTGTGAAGGCCTCAACTTCTAAAACCCCTTAAGGAGGAAATGCATTGAATTTCCTCCTTCACACATTATAAGTTAAAAGCTTTTGACAAAAACATTTTTGCTGGTGACTCCAACTAGAACTCTTTTTTGACAATATATGCCAAACTTTAACACTTCCCATTTGAAAAACATATTTTCTAATATTACAAAACAAAGAACAACCCCTCCCTCCCCTAAAAAAAACCCAACCCAACCCTAACTGTAAAGTTAGTTGTTGGTAGGTCTCCCACTGGAGTAGACTGCAGAAAATGCGATGCTCAATATGGCCAGGCATAGTTCACACACCACAGGAAATCTTAGAACCATTTTCCCCTTTGTAGATTCACAAGAAACTGTGGCATCTGTTGAAGCATATCAGGGAGAGTCATGAGCGTTTAGCAACCAGCATTTTGGGCTGGTGTGCAAAGCCATGACATGGTAAGAAGCGATACAAGACATGCCCTCTGTAATGCATAATTGATGCAAGTCAGTTGTGGAATGAATGTGTACCATAATGAAGAACTCCCTCCTCACAGGAAATCACAGTCCACAGGGAGAGGCCGGTTGCATGAAATTTTCTGTGCCATATCTTTGCTCAGAAAAATTCCAAAATTACCCACGGCTAATGCCTTTGACCGTCCCTCCTTCCAGGAAATACCATGTTTTCTTCCCCCTGGACTCTGCTGACACCTGCTTTGTTTCAGCTTGGGCATGGTGAGATGCTTTGTGCTCTACTTGCCTCTGAGAACTTCACCCTATCTTAACCTCACCTACACTTCTGCAAGTTGCAGACATTAGTAAACTATCTTCATTTGAACCCTTGGCTACTGGGTTTCCAGCTTTGGAGACTAGAGGAACATTAGTCGCAAGTACCAACAGAGGATTTCTGTGGAAAATCCAGTTTAAAGATGAAATGAAGTTTCTCTTTTGACATGTTGAATTTCAGAGAACTGCAGGACATGTCAATGTAGTGATTTAGTAGCAATTTGTTTATAGGCGTCTAAAGGTTAGGAAAGACATGCATGAGGAATCCCTTATCACATAGTAGGTGGGTGAAGTAAAGCTTGTTTATGAAATCACCTAAGAAAGTGTGAAGAATGGGAAAGGCAATGGGCCAAGGGGCAGAGTACTTAAATGGCAGAGTACTTAAATGGCACAGTGCCTTACAGAATTGAGAGCTGTGGTTAGTACTTTCAACAAGGAAGGAGTGACCAAAACACGTAGCTTATGGAGAGAGATGGAGTAAGATCTGGTTAGAGGACTGTCCGTTGTACCTGCAATGAATAGGTCATAGGGTTGTTCATGGCCACAGCAACCATGGGACTGGGGAGGAGTAGGAGAGAGCAGACTCAGCACAGGGAGGTGTGAACAGGAGGTAGAGTCTGTGAATGCAGGCGAGTCTTCCAATTTCTGAGCTTTCCCTGTACAACACGTGAGAGAGGAGCTTCGGGACTGCTTGCTACCTTTCAGTATGGATTTATCTAGTCTGTGTGACCCTGGTTAGAGAGACTGCAGAAAGTTCTGTGATGGGGGCTGAGTACTTACTGAAACTTTGGAGGCCCCAGCCACTAGGGGGTGCTCCACTGGAGTCGTCTAAGTCAAGTGTCATAACTTAAGTTGGTTGTGGAATTTCCATCTTATGATGAGGAAACAATCATTACGTAGAAAAGCCAGGATAGGGCCTCAAGTCTAACTTCAAGCCTCGTTTTCTTTCCACCACATTACCCCAAGGTCCTGATAACAGGCTCACACATCGCTCTCCCTGTGGAGATGGTGCATGGAGTGTGTGGCTCACAGACTTGGTGCACAGCTAGGGTTCTGGCTGGCATGAAAGCTCTAACTTGAGGCTCCTTCTGCTCTACCTCATGGCTGTTTACAGAGATTGCACTGTATCAAATGTCGTGAAGTAAATAAATGTGTTTATTATATGCTCTTTTTCCTCCAAGATGGTATGCTCTAAATGGGACAATATACTGGGGCACAGAAAACTGAAAGAATGATTCTAACTTAGCAAGTATATGGGTAATTTAATGAAGGGGATTATATTTGAGCTGTGCCTTGGAAAATGGGTCCACTTTGTTCAAATGGAGGTGTCGCTAATTAGAACGGATTTGAAGATGCAGCAATGAACCTATAACACAATGAAAACATGTAAATCCTATCAACTTTACTGCTCACAAGTAGTTTCAACAGCAAACTAAATTACTGAGCTGTATTAAGGTCTCAGTCATAAAAAACCCCCACAGACTTTTAAACCATAAATCTGGAAGGCATTGGGTGGCATTTTTATAAGAACGGAATGTAGAAAATGGTGGTACTTACTATATTCTAAATCACATCACCGGGGAAGAGAGAGACTACATAATGGTCTACACTTATAAAGATTGTCTCTGGTTTGATAAGAGGTCCGTCTCTAGCCCCCATCTGGTTAATGTCTGATTAATGTGTTAAAATATGATCAAATGTTGTGTCAAAGGATAATTTTCAGAATTTAAGAATGTGGCTTTCATAAAGAATGAACAGGTGTCAAAGCTGCATTCAACTAATTAATGAGGAAATGGCTAATTGCAAAATTGGTCACCAAGCACTTTTAGGAACTTGGTACCTCTCAGTGTTTTGAAAAAATGTATATTCAAATACGATTGACAGGTTAGATTCAAAACTTATTAATGTCCTACAGGGTAGAAAAACCTTAAACATTCGTTACATTCTGACTTGGGCAGAAATCTACAAACTGACTAACTTCCCAGTGTCTGAGCTCCAACAGCAAACAGCAGAGTCTGGACAGGCTGCCCCTGTCTGATTTCCAGCTAGTGGGTGCTTTTCTCAAAGTCAGAGAATTCTAGAATCTCTTTGTTCTAGACGAGTCATGCATGACCAGTGCCCAGTGTCCCTCCCGCCTGGCTTGTCACTGCAGGTCTACAGTATGCCAGGTGCCACCCACATAACGACGTACTGGTGCAGTGCCCAGCACGAGCAGCCACGGCAGAGACGACAGCTGGGCCTCTGTAAATAATCACCGTGGTTGGATTAAATATAACTTGTAGCTCCAGTATCTGGATGTTGGTGTAGAGACAGTAAGTGGAGAACTATGTATGCCAGCTGGTGATAAATTCCAAAGTCTTCCTGTCGGTTTGTGGGCAATCTTCACTATTTGGCAAAAGGCACTAGAATCTGCTTAAAGGAAATCACTCATTAGTTATCTGAATTTTCAGTTTCAGTAGTAAGTGAAGGAAACCATGTTGATTTCAGCTCTTGGAGAACATTAAAAATGTATTACTTTTGATTTTAGTGACTATTAGACATGATAGAATTTTTTTCTTGAATGCGTACAGGCCATGTTTTGAAGACAAAGTCTTACTGCAATTTGAGCACTCACCCAGCTCTTTAAACTTTACAGGTCTCTTTCTTAATTACAGTATTTTGAGAAATGTTCACAAGTCATAAAAGATAAGACCAGGGAGAAGGGAGAAGAATGTGGGTCAAGATCGCAGATGCAACAATTAGCATTTGTGTTGTCCTCTGTTTCGAGGCTAGGCCATATCTAGGAAGCTGCTTTCATTAAATATCTATGATCATCTATCATCTCTTTATATTTATTGTTATGTGGCATTTTCTGTTGAGAGTGTAGTGTTTCTACCAAAAAAGTTCCCCTTATGTCTTCAGTGCTTATGTTTTTGATTGTGTAACTTAGGTACATGGTGCCTAACTTTTGCCAGACCACTGCCTCTTTCAGCTATGATCAAAGCTCCCAGGAATGCACCCCTTTGCACAGACACTTTGTAGACCTTCAGGAGGTCTTGGGTCCTCCATAGAAGGGTTCAGGAGTCCATGGGCCCCAGGAGAAGAAGTAAACTTTTAATAAACCTGGAGTGACATTTAGCAAGCCTAATTTTCACACGATGGCGGCAAAGTCATAGCTGCCTTTCCACCGTGTTAAGTGTCCTTAAAGAAAGGCTCATTCAAGTGCCACACACAGAAATACAGAACTCACACCAGCTTGCAGACTGGCCACTGAATAGTAAGTGATCAAAAGTTGTAATGAGTAGAACAAAAATCAATACAACTAAGTTTTGTTTCTGTTGACATTGTTCCTTGAACTTTCCTTGATTAATAAAATATTTGAATATTTTTAACTGAGCCATATTTTGTTATTTTAGTAATTGACATAAATGAATATTAAGGGATACATTTTATGTTAAATCATAGATTAAACATTTCTATATATTGCCCATTTTGAGTCACTGTGTGATAATAAATAGTAGCATAAAATGCATAAAATTGTACATTCATTTTCCCTCTTTGGAGAATGCCAGTTTCGCGTGACAGTCTTTGACTTTTTTGTTTGGGTTGTTCTGTACTTAGAATATTTAGGTTTTTAAAAATGTTTTAGTACTTAAATTTTCTTGAATATCAGAATGAACACAATTTTTAATATGTTTAACTATGATATGATACCTTTCAGTTTCATTTTTTTCTACCTATATGTTGAGTCATTTCACAAAGAGTCTGAGTCCAATTAACAAAATATGTTTTGTAAAGTTTATGCTTCCAAACTCCAGTTGCTTAGAATGCTCCAAGAAGAACAGACTTAATAGTCTGAATAGAGAAAATTCTGCACACTATTTCTGCCTTTTCAAGATTCATCATATACCTTCTTATATTAAAGACTCTGACACAACCAAGGAAAACAAGCCTCTTTCACGTTATTACCATTTTCCCAATTCTTTGGACAATAGGACATCTAATAAGAGCATAATAACTATTACAATATCCTGAAGAAATAGTGCTCCTTAATATTTACTCTAAACAGCATAGACTTACAAATCAAATTTCTTTTTGCCCTATATTTTTGTGATTAAGTTTATCTGTGGGGTTTTTTGAAAGTAACATTGGAATAGATGTCATGAAAACTGAATTACAATTCGATTCTGCTGCTAATAGGCAGTGCAATTTTAAATACGTCATCTAATCCAGGTGATTCTTAATGTATTAATTTAAAAACATATTATAAAATAAAACTTTGTTTTTACCAATCTCTGATGTTTCATTATCACATTGACACTCTTAAAATAGTGTGTTTTAGGGGTTTCAGAATCACTTTCAGCATTCGTTCCGCTGCATAGCACCTCTTCAGTGTGGCTTCAGCTAGAGGTATGGGTTGGATTCTTGTTTGCGTGATAAGCAGTGTGGAGACGGTTCTCCAGGGGCTGAATCATAAAGCCAAACTCTGTGTTGATCCCTCAGCTTTTCCTGGGTGGTGGCGTGCTGAGTGCCCCCGCCGTCGTGCCCACCCTTCAGAGGAGGTGGAGGAAGCTGCGCGAGGAGGTGGTGCTATGGGAAGAAGGCAGTGCTTTCCCAAGCTTCCTGAGAAGGCTTCCCTTGACTAATGTCTCCTCCAGCACCAGGAAGAGTAGCTGGCACAAAGTAAGAGTTCAGAGGTATTTATTGAATAAATAGGTCTCAGAGTCTGGCTCTCTTTCACATGACTGTTTTCAGATGTTCCCAGATGGAGATATGTAGATTTCTTTCCCCTTAATCTAAGTCCAGGGTTGAGTAAAGTCCTGGTCCTTTTGTAAAGGGGAAGGGAGCATGGTAGGTGAGTGGTGTTGACACAGGCAGAAGTTCTTTCTGAGGGCTCTAATAGCATAGACTCCTTTCTCCAGCAAACAGACAAATCTGTTCTGGGAAAGGGCCCGGGCCAGACTCAGCCTCTGCATCGGGGCAGGATGGATGTCGTCATCTGTGCAGCATCGCCAATGTCCCCTGTTAACGCCAGATTTCCTTTCTTTCCTCACCACCCAGAGTGACTTTGGGTGATGTAACGACACCAAGAAGCATGGTAAAAACCTCAGTATGCATTTTTTTTCTATGAGATTCATAATGAGATCTATGGATGGAAAATATATAGACCAAACTGCAAATTAAAACAGTAAAATGTCATTATCACAAAGGCAGTAGGCATCCATGCAATAACTGGAAATAGTGATAAAAATGGAAATACCTCAGTTACACCATGTGGGATTTGGAAGTGAAAGAAAACTCAAACTCAAAATCTCTGTAACAAATATCAATAAGCAAACAAACATAAATAAAAAACAAATGAACAAATCATATTTGCAGACAGTAGTAGAAAGCCTGAAACACAGGCCTCAATTACATTTTACAACAATTTACAGCTGGCCCAGCTTTTTGTACATCAGGCATCTCAGTGTCCTTAATCTCTCCAGCCACTTGAATCAAAATCACTGTTACTGTCTCCACTTGGCACATGGCAGGCACTGAAGGCATCGGACAACATACCCCAAGGTCTTGGATGCTCAGATGTCACTCATCATCCTGTGAGTTAAAAGTAGGCACAGGCCAATATTATAGAAAATGACTTAACACTGAAATCATGTTGGTCTGGTCCTATTATAGGGCTGTGCCCTTAGAATAAGATACCTTCTCTCTACTTCAAACTGACCTAGGGTTCCTGACCCTGGTTTTGTGGCCTAGCATTGTTTTTGCCTTGGGTTAAGCTTTGGTCCTGCCTAGACGGGCACCTGGGTGACCCAGTTTGGATGGTTTCAAGGTCATCCATCAACTGCTGGTCCTCCCTCTCCTGGGCTTGAACATAACCAGAAGACACACAGCTACCCAGTTCTAAATTCTCTGCCTTTTCTACTATATCCTCCTGCTGCCCTGAGAGGGTCATCTTCCAGTGATCATTTGATGCTATTTGCAGATGGCCATTCCTAAGTCACATGATCTAAAATATCATGCGAATGTTGCAATTCTGAATGGGCAGCTGAAATTAAGTAATTATTCATTTAATTAATACATTGATTCATCCAAAATCTATTAGAAGCTTATTTTACTCCAGGTACCTGGTCAGTTCTGAGATCACAAAGATAAATAACTGCTATCCTTTACCTTAGGCATTTTAAACTCAATCCACATAAGGATGGCACTATTTCCAATTTATGATTTCTGGTATTTTTCTGGAAGTCAGTACATCCTCTTTGTCCTCTTGCTGACAATTGTGATTTCTCAGTCTGCTTGTTGAATATATAATTATTCTGCCTGAATATTCACAGAATTAGCTCCCTCAGCACACCCTGGGACACACTGAGTGAGTGGGGGAGCCTGAGTGGAGCCTGTTGGACCATTCAAAAGAACAGTTTCTTACAAATGCTGCTGGACAGATATGGTCCAATCACCATATTAAAGTCTATATTCCCAATTTTATAGGTTAAAACCTTCTGTTCTCTCATTATTGTCCTTAAGACCACCATTGAAGTTTGATGTGAAGCCTCACACTTCTCACTGTGATGCACTGAGCAGAGTTGCTGGAAGTGGTCAATGTTTCATGTCTGGATAATAGGACAGCTAGGAGGAGACACTCAATGCACAGGATGGGGTACCTTCTTTGGAGGGCTACAATAAAGCTTGGCTTCCCTGAACGCAGGGCCTTTCTCCCTCTTGTGATGGGGAAACTATACTTTCTCATGGATCCCAAAGTTCCCAGATGTGGGGGATTGGTTTTTTCACGCAAACTGCTGACACCAAATGCAAATTGCATGGTATAAGTACCTCCTTAACACCCTCTTTCAAAGATGTCGACTCAGGCTTCCCCTATAGAGAAGGAGACTGTGGGAGAGGTCAGCTACATGTCCTTCTGTCCAGGAAGCATTGCCAGTCACCCCAGACTGGGTTAGTTTCCCTTTCAGGGAGCTACTACATCTTCCATCCTTGTATGACTCTGGCACGTATCATACTATATAGGAATTACAAGTTCACTTTTTGGCATCCTCCCAATTTGATAAGTTCCACAAGGGCTGTGACTGTGGTTAAGTGACCACTGACTCCCACAGGCCTAACACAGTGTCTGTCTTGTAGAAAATGCTCAATTAAGTTTTGAATCAACTATAAAGGCAACACACCATGGTGTTTCATGTGTGGAATCTACGCACAATGGCCTCTTGCCAGCTGAGCTGCCTTGGGCAAATTTAACCTCTTGGTCCATCAGACCCCTCATCTGGAAGGTAAGCCCAATAATAGTAATCATCTCCTGGTGTTGCTAGATACATAAATTATTAGAAAGAATGATTTAAGGAAAAAACAGCACTCAGTTCATGTGGTGAAGGCGAGCTACTTCAGATGGAATGGCATACTGAGGAGGGAATCAGGAAGAAAAGGAGCAATAGCCAATAGATGAACAACCTGAAGCACGGGATTATCTCCAGTTCTATAAATGAATACATGTCCTTATCACTAAGTCAATTTTATATGGAATATCTATTAATCTATCTGACTCAGTACTCAAACCTGTTAAAATTGTCAATCTTATGGTCACGAGATTAAACTTCCTATAATTTAATTAGTATTTCTCTGAAAAGTTAGTGAGCCTAGATCTTCTTCACATTTGCCAATTATTTGAGAAAAGAATAAACCTCACGGAACAGGATAACTTATCAAAGCTGTGGCCCAGCAGGACCCAAGCCCTTCCCCCACCCCACTCACCATTGGGAGGAAGAGAAAAGGAGCAGGGAGGGAGTGGAGACCTGGGACTGCTGAATACCTAACTCCAGAGATCTGATCTGGGAGCACAAACCTACATTTCATGGTGTTTTCATGGTACTCTCATGATTAAGGGGTTGGAAAACTAAGACAGGCAGAATACCTGGAGAGACTGAGATTCCAGCCACTTGTGGAAAGCAGGGAACCATATCCAGCTGCTCTGGGAAAAAAGAAAGGCGGGCAGTCTGAGAGGCTTCCTAACAGCAAGAGGGCTGCAGAGAGCTTACTGCTCAAGAGAAAGGACAGGTAGACAAAATTGTCCAGGTGCACTCTGCCCAGCAGGTTGGGAACTTTCACGATCTTCAGGAGGGCCAGCTCCCTGGCTGGCTACAGAGCTCCAAGGACCCCCTCTGTGATATGCAGCAAAACTGAGCCTTTCTCCTGGCCAGCCACACCTGGCTAGCAAACTGGAAAACTCTACCCCAGTATTAGGCCAGCCAGAGAGAAGCCCCGTCTACAGGAACTACAAACGCAAAGCACAGAGGCTTATACCTGTGTGCTCAGCCTACTGGTTCTGGCAGAGGAGACAGCTATAGCAGCTGGGGGGCAGGAAACAGCTCTTTCTACCCCCCAAGCACCAATACTGCACCCTTGTGACCCCAGACATTACATCAAGGGAGCAGCTCCAGAGAGTAGAGCTTCTGGGCACTAGAGGGCACCATATACAAATATGAAATGCCAAAGGACCTGGTTCAAAGTAAAATTATGAATACAACCCATGAGAAAAATTCAAATAAAATCGACCTCATGAATCTGCCTGAAAGGGATATCAAAATAAAAATCATTAACATGCTCATGGAGGTACAGAAAAATATTCAAGAACTCAGGGATGAATTCCTGTTGGAGATCCAATCATTATGGAAAACAGTATCAGAAATAAAACAAACAATGGAAAGTTTTAAAAGCAGATTAGATATGATGGAGGGGATGATAAATGATATACAAATTAGAGAAGAAGAATACAAATAAGCTGAGGCACAGAGAGATAAAAGGATCTCTAAGAATGAAAGAATATTGAGAGAACTGTGTGACCAATCCAAATGGAACAATATTCGCATTATAGGGGTACCAGAGGAAGAAGAGAGAGAAAAAGGGATAGAAAGTGTCTTTGAGGAGGTAACTGCTGAAAACTTCCCCAATATGGGGGAGATGATAGTCTCTCAGGACATGGAGATGCACAGATCTCCCAACACAAGGGACCCAAGGAAGACAACACCAAGACATATAGTAGTTAAAATGGCAAAGATCAAGGATAAGGACAGACTATTAAAAGCAGCCAGAGAGTGAAATAAGATCACATACAAAGGAAAGCCCATCAGGCTATCCTCAGACTTCTCAGAAGAAACCTTACAGGCCAGAAGGGAGTGGCATGATGTATTTAATGCAATGAAGCAGAAGGGCCTTGAACCAAGAAGACTTTATGCAGCAAGGTTATCATTTAAATTTGAAGGAGGGATTAAAGAATTTCCAGATAAGCAAAAGCTGAGAGAATTTACCTCCTACAAACCATCTCTACAGTGTATTTTGGAGGGACTGCTATAGCTGCAAGTGTTCCTAAGGTTTAATAGCTGTCACCAGAGGTAGTAAAACCACAGTAAAGGAAATAGAACAGTTAAATACGAAGAAATTACAAAATTATATCAACTATCCCCAAAGTCAATAAAGGGATAGACAAAGAGTACAGAATATGATGCCTAATATATAAAGAATGGAGGGGAAGAAAAAGGAGGAGAAAAAAAAAGAACCTTTAGACTGTTTTTGTAATAGCATATTAAATGAGTTAAGTTAGACTCTAAAAAAAAGAACCTTTAAACTGTGTTTGTAATAGCATATTAAGTGAGTTAAGTTAGACTCTTAGATAGTAAGGAAGTTAACACTGAACCTTGGTAACCATGAATCTAAAGCCTGCAATGGCAATAAGTACATACCTATCCATAATCACCCTAAATGTAAATGGTCTGAATGCACCAATCAAAAGACATAGAGTCACTGAATGGATAAAAAAACAAGACCCATCTATATACTGACTACAAAAGACTCACTTTAAACCCAAAGACATACACAAACTAAAAGTGAAGGGATGGAAAAGGATATTTCATGCAACTATTAGGGAGAAAAAATCAGGAGTTACAGTACTTGTATCAGACAAAATAGACTTCAAAACAAAGAAAGTCACAAGAGACAAAGAACGACATTACATAATGATAAAGGGATGAATCCAACAAGAAGATATAACCATTATAAATATCTATGCATCCAACACAGGATCACCTACATATGTGAAACAAATACTAACAGAATTAAAAGGGGAAATAGAATGCAATGCATTCATTCTAGGATACTTCAACACTCTACTCACTCCACAGGACATATCAACCAGACAGAAAATAAGTAAGGAGACAGAAGCACTGAACAACTCATTAGAACAGATGGACCTAACAGACATCTACAGAACTCTACACCCAAAAGCAGCAGAATACACATTCTTCTCAAGTGCACATGGAACATTTTCCAGAATAGATCATATCCTAGGCCACAAAAAGAGCCTCAGTAAATTCAAAAAGATTGAAATTGTATCAACAAGTTTCTCAGATCACAAAGGTATGAAACTAGAAATAAATTATGCAAAGAAAATGAAAAATCCCACAAACACATGGAGGCTTCACAACATGCTCCTAAATAACCAATGGATCAATGACCAAATAAAAACAGAGATCAAGCAATATATGGAGACAAATGACAACAATAATTCAACACTGAAAAATTTATGGGACGTAGCAAAGGCTGTGCTAAAAGGAAAGTATATTGCAATACAGGCCCACCTCAGGAAAGAAGAACAATCCCATATGAGCGGACTAAACTCACAATTAATGAAACTAGAAAAATAAGAACAAATGAGGCCCAAAGCCAGTGACAAAATAAAATTAGAGCAGAAATAAATAAAATCGAGAATAAAACAATAGAAAGAATCAATGAAAGCAGGAGCTGGTTCTTCGAGAAAATAAACAAAATAGATAAACCCCTAGCCAGACTTATCAAGAAAAAAAGAGAGTCTACACACATAAACAGAATCAGAAATGAGAAAGGAAAAATCACTACGGACACCGCAGAAACACAAAGAATTATTAGAGAACAGTATGAAAAATTATATGCTAACAAACTGGATAACCTAGAAGAAATGGACAGCTTTCTAGAAGAATAAAACCTTCCACGGCTGACCCAGAAAGAAACAGAAAATCTGAACAGACCAATTACCAGCAATGAAATTGAATTGGTAATCAAAAACCTACCTAAGAACAAAACACCTGGACCAGATGGCTTTGGCGCTGAATTTTATCAAACATTTAGTGAAGATCTAATACCCATCCTCCTTGAAGTTTTCCAAAGAATAGAAGAAGAGGGAATGCTTCCAAAATCATTCTATGAGGCCAGCATCACTGTAATACCAAAACCAGGCAAAGACACCACAAAAAAAGAAAATTACAGACAAATATGCCTGATGAACATAGATGCAAAAATTGTCAATGAAATGCTAGCAAACCGAATTCAAAAATAGATCAAAAAGATAATCCATAATGATCAAGTAGGATTTATTCCAGGGAAGCAATGATGGTACAACATTTGAAAATCCATCAACATCATCCACCACATCAACAAAATGAAGAACAAAAACCACATGATCATCTCCATAGATGCTGAAAATGCATTTGACAAAATTCAACATCCATTCGTGATAAAAACTCTCAACAAAATGGGTACAGAGAGTAAGTACCTCAACATAATAAAGGCCATATATGACAAACCCACAGCCAACATCATACTTAACTATGTGAAGTTGAAACTTTTCCTTTAAGATCGGGAACAAGACAAGGATGCCCAGTCTCCCACTTCTATTCAACATAGTACTGAAGGTCCTAGCCCCAGCAATCAGACAACACAAAGAAATAAAAGGCATCCAGATTGGCAAGGAAGAAGTTAAACTGTCCCTGTTTGCAGATAATATGATATTGTACATAAAAACTCCTAAAGAATCCACTCCAGAACTACTAGATCTACTATCTGAATTTAGCAAAGTTGCAGGATACAAAATTAATACGCAGAAATCTGTTGCATTCTATACACTAACAATGAACTAGCAGAACAAGAAATCAGAAAACATTTCCATTCACAATTGCATCAAAAAGAATAATATACCTAGGAATAAATCTAACCAAGGAAGTGAAAGACCTATACTCTGAAAACTACAAGACACTCATGAGAGAAATTAAAGAAGATACCAATAAATGGAAACACATCCCGTGCTCATGCATAGGAAGAATTAATATTGTCAAAATGGCCATCCTGCCTAAAGCAATCTACATATTTAATGCAATTCCTATAAAAATACCAACAGTATTCTTCAATGAACTAGAGCAAATCATTCTAAAATTCATATGGAACCACAAAAGACCCCGAATAGCCAAAGCAATCCTGAGAAGGAAGAATAAAGCTGGGAGGATTATGCTCCCCAACTTCAAGCTCTACTACAAAGCCACAGTAGTCAAGACAATTTGATACTGACACAAGAACAGACCCATAGACCAATGGAGCAGACTACAGAGCCTGATATAAACGCAACCATATATGGTCAATTAATATATGATAAAGGAGCCATTGACATACAACGGAGAAATGACACCCTCTTTAACAACTGGTGTTGGTAATACTGGACAGCTACATGCAAGAGAATGAAACTGGATTATTGTTTAACCCCATACACAAAAGTAAACTCGAAATGGATCAAAGAACTGAATGTAAGTCATGAAACCATAAAACTCTTAGAAGACAACATAGGCAAAAATCTCCTGAATATAAGCATGAGCGACTTCTTCCTGAATGCATCTCCTGAAGCAAGGGAAACAAAAGCAAAAATGAACACATGGGACTACATCAAACTAAAAAGCTTCTGCATGGCAAAGGACACCATCAACAGAATAAAAAGGCATCGTACAGTATGGGACAATATATTTGTAAATGACATATCTGACAAGGGGTTAACATCCAAAACATACAAAGAACTCACACGTCTCAACACCCAAAAAGTAAATAACTCGATTCAAAAAACGAACAGAGGATATGAAAAGACAATTCTCCAAAGAAGAAATTCAGATGGCCAACAGACACATGAAAAGATGTTCCATATCTCTTATTATCAGGGAAATGCAAATTAAAACCACATGAGATACCACCTCACACCAGTAAGGATGGCCACCATCCAAAAGAATAAGAACAACAAATGCTCGCGAGGATGTGGAGAAAGGGGAACCCTCCTACACTGCTGGTGGGAATATAAGCTAGTCCAACCATTGTGGAAAGCAATATGGAGGCTCCTCAAAAAACTAAAAATAGAAATACCATTTGACCTGGGAATACCACTCCTTGGAATTTATCCAACGAATACAACTTCTCAGACTCAAAAAGACATATGCACCCCTATGTTTATTGCAGCACTATTTACAATAGCCAAGATATGGAAGCAACCTAAGTGTCCATCAGTAGATGTATGGATAAAGAAGAGGTGGTACATATACACAATGGAATGCTACTCAGCCATAAGAAAGAAACAAATCCTGCCATTTGCAACAACATGAATGAAGCTGAAGGATATTATACTCAGTGAAATAAGCCAGGTGGAGAAAGAAAAGTGCCAAATGATTTCCCTCATTTGTGGAGTATAACAACATAGCAAAATTGAAGGAACAAAAGAGCAGCAGACTCACAGACTCCAAGAAAGGACTAGTGGTTACCAAAGCGGGTGGGTTTTGGAAGGCAGGTGGGGAGGGAGGGAGAAGAGGATTGAGCGGTATTACGTTTAGTACACATGGTGTGGGGGGTCATGGGGAAAACAGTGTAGCACAGAGAAGGCAAACAGTGAATCTGTGGCATCTTACTACACTGATAGACAGTGACTGCATTGGGGTATTGGTGTGTACTTGGTAATAGGTATAAAAGTAGTCACTATCACATTGTTTTTTCATGTGAAGCCTTCATAAGAGTGTATATCAACAATACCTTAGTGAAAAATTAAAAAATAAAAAATAAAAGTGCAAAAACAAAAAAATATGTACCTTCTTAAACAACCTTTTCCCACTTTCCCCATCCTCCTATTCCTGGAAACCGCTCTTTCACTCTCCGTTTAGTTACACTTAAAAAAGTTTTAGATTCCACATATGAGTGAGACCATGCAGTACTTGTCTTTCTTTGACATATTTCACTTAACATAATGCCGTCTACGTTCATCCATGTTGTCTCAAATGGGAGGATTCCCTTCTTTTTAAAGGTTGAGTAATATCCATTTTATAAATCACCTCTTTATTCTTCTGGCAATGGACACAGGTTGTTTCCATACCTCAGCTATGCCTTAGAATAAGCCACAATGAACATGGAAGTACAGATGTCTCTTTGAGACAGAGATTCTACAATCTTTAGATATTTACCTAGAAGTGGAATTGCTGGATCATATTGTAGCTCTATTTTTAATTTCTTGGCAAACTACTTTCTACAGTGGCTGTACCAGTTTTTATTCCCACCAACAATGTTTACAAGGTTTCCCTTTTCTCCACATTGTCACCACTTATCTCTTGTCTTTTTGATGACAACCATTCTAATAGGTGTGAGGTGATTTCTCATTGTGGTTTTGATTTGCATTTCCTTCAGGAATAATGATGTTGAGCATCTTTTCATATATCTGTTGAACATGTGTATGTCTTCTTTGGTGAAATGTCCATTCAAGTCATTTACCCATTTTTTAATTGGGTTATTTGTTTTTTTTGCTGTTGATTTGCATGATGGGTTTCTTATATATTTTGGATATTATCACCTTACAGGATATGTGGGCTGCAAATATTTTCTCTCATTCTGTAAGCTGCCTTTTCAACGTGTTAATAGTTTTCATTGCTGAGCAGTTTATTTTAGTTTGATGTCATCTCATTTATTTTGCTTTTGGTGTCAAATCCAAAAAATCATTCGCAAGAGGAATATCAAGGAAATTACCCCCATGTTTTCTTCTAAGTGTTTTAATGTTCAGGTCTTACATTAAAGTCTTAATTCATTTGGAGATTTTTTGTTTGTATGATGTAAGCTAGGGATACAATTTCATTCTTTTGCATGTAGCTGTCAATCTACCCAACATCATTTATTGAAGAGACTATCCTTTCTCCATTCTGTATTTTTGGCTTCTTTGTCAAAATGTAACTGACTATATATGTATAGCCTTATTTCTGGGCTCTCTGTTTTGTTCCATTGATCTATGTGTCTGCTTTTATGCCAATACTATACTGTTTTGATTACTGTAGCTTTGTAATATAGTTTGAAATCAGAAAGTGTGATGCCTCCAGCTTTGTTCTTTTTCAAGACAGCTTTGGCTGTCTTGCAGTTCCATACAATTTTAGGATAGTTTTTTCTCTTTCCACACAAAAAGCCTTTGGAATTTTGCACTGTATTTCTGTGTAGAATGGCAATTTAAAAAATTAATTCTTCCAGTCCATTAGCATGGAGTATCTTTCAACTTATTTGTCTTTTCTTCAGTTTCTTTCATCAGTGTCTTACAGTTGTCGGTGTACAGATCTTTCACTTCCCTGATTAAATTTATTCCTAAGTATTTTTTGCCCATGTTATGCTATTGTAAATGGGATTATTTTCTTAATTTCTATTTCTGATAGTTGTTAGTGTATAGAATCTCAACTTTTCTGTTAAATAGTCTATAAAGTTCTTCTCTAAGTCTACAAGTCTGTAGCTTAGTTCTCTATTATTTATGACATAATTTATCATGCTATTTTAATGTAATGGAGTTACAGGTTTTCAGGGTTTTTTTATTGCTTTTGTGGTCTCATTTAAAAAATCTCATCCTTACTTGAAATTGTAAATATATTCTATATATCGTTCTAAGAATTTAAAAGCTTTTCTTTTCAAATTTAGTCTTCTATAACACATCTTGAACTTATTTTGGTGTATGGTGTCATTGATGTAATTTTATTGTTTCTGTTTGGAAAACCAGTTGTCTCAATATGATTTAATAAATGAATTCCTCTCTTTGCATGATTTATAATACTTTTGCCATTGTATGCCAAGAGCCCATTCTTTTATGGGCCTATTTCTGTCTTGTTGATGTATTTCTCGATCCCTACAGCATCTTCATATTGTCTTAATTAATGTAGTTTATAAATAACAAATTTAATATAGCTCATAAATAAGTCTTTACATTTGGTAAGTCAAGTCACTTTAGTTGTTTGTTTAAATTTTCATTGTCTTTTGAGATTAATGCATTTTCGATTAAGATATGCATTTTAAAAAATCAAGGTTAAATTCACATAAGTTTCACCATTTTATCCATTTTGAAGTACACAATTCAGTGGTTTTGTTACCCTTGCAATGTTGTGCAACTATCCACATCACCTAATGCCCAAATATTTTCATTACCTCAAAAATAAACCCTGTACCTGTTAAGAAATCACTTCCCATTTCTTTCTCTCCCAGTCCATGGCAACCACTACCTTACTTCCTGTCTCTATTGGTTTGCCTGTTTTGAACATTTCATATAAATGGAATCACACAGTAAGTGCTGTTTTGTGCCTGGGTTCTTTTATTTAGCATAAAAATTTCAAGTTTTGCTTATAATACAGCATGTATGAGTACTCCTTCCTTTTTGTGACTGAACACCAATTCCATTGTATTGCTATATCAGATTTTATTTATTCAGGCATCAGTTAATGGCCATTTGGGTTGTCTCCACTGTTTGGTTGGTATGAATAATGCTGCTATGAAAAATTATGTATAAGTTTTCATTTGGTCATTTTTATCAATTCTCTTGGGTTTATATTTAGAGGTGTAATTGCTAGGTCAAATGGCAATTCCATGTTCAACTTCTTGAGGAGCCGTATTTTTGTCCTTGGCTATTCCATTCTGCACTTCCACCGGCAATGTATCAGGGTTTCAGTTTCTTCAAATTCTTGCCAACATTTATCAGTGTCTGTGTTTTATAGCTATTCTAGTGAGGCTTATGTGGTATCTCACTGTAATTTTGATTCGTATTTCCCTAATGACTATAATAAGTATCTTTTTATGTGCTTCAGGGCTACCTGTACACCATTTTTGGAGAATTTTTTAAAGTACATTGCCCAATATTAAATTGAGCTGTTTGTCTTTTAATTGAATTGTAATAGTTGTTTATGTAAACTGGATACTAGACTGTACTCAGTTATCTGATTTGCAAATATTTTCACCTATTCTGTGAGTTGCCTTTTCATGTTCTTGGTGGTGTCTTTTGGTGCAAAAAGTTGAAAATTTGATGCAGTTCAATTTATGTACTTTTTTCTTGCTTGTGCTTTTGGTGTCATATTTATAAAAACACTACCTAATCCAAGATCACAAATATTCATACCTGTGGATATGAATCCTCCAACCTTGCTTTTCTTTCTCAGGATCGTTTTGTCATTTAAGGCCTTTTACCATTCCATATGTATTTTAGGATCATCTGGTCCATTTCTTCATAAGAAGCAGCTAGAATTTTGAGAGTGAATAAATATGGGGAATATTGCTATCTTAATAATTCATGAATCTGGACGTCTTTCCATTTAGTTAGGTCTAACAATTTCTTTCAACAATGTTTTGTAGTTTCTTGTATAGTACTCTATCACCTCTTTTAAAAAATTCAATTATAAGTGTTTTATTATTTTTGATGCTATTACAAGTGGAAATTTCACATTTTCCTTTTTAATTTGCTTATTGCCTTACATAGAACTGAAAATTTTGCATGTTACTATTTTGTCTTGCAATGGTGTTGAGCTCACTTATTTGCTTGAATTGTTTTTTTCGTGTGTGTCCTTTCCAATTTGAATTCTTCCTATTTTTTTTCTTGCCTAATTTCCTAACTAGTACAATGTTTAATAGAAGTAACAAGAATGGAAATACTGGTCTTATTGCTCTAAGGAGGGTAAGGTTTCAGTATTTCACCCATAAGTATGATGTTAGCTGTACACTTTTTGAAAATGCCATTATGAGGTTGAGAAAGATCCCTTGGAGTGAGATCTTTTTATATCAGTTAAAATGATGGTATGTTTTCTCTTCATTCTATTAATATTAATGTGGTATATTACATTGGATTATTTTTGAATGTTGAACTAGGTATTCCTAGGACAAATCCCACTTGGTCACTGTAATGGTTCATGTTATGTATTAACTTGGCTAGGCCATGATATCCAGATGTTTGCACAAACATCAGTCTGGATGTTACTATGAAAGTATTTTTTAGATGACATTAACATTTAAATCAGTAAACTGTGAGCAAAGCAAAGTACCCACCATAATGAGGGGGGCTATGATTCGGTAAAGCAAAGGTCTTTAAAAAAACAAGACTGAAGTCTACCAACTAAGAGAAAATTCTGCTTCCAGATTGCCTTTGGACTTGAGATGCAAAATCAACTCTTCCCTTGGTCTCTAGCCTGCCAGCCTACCCTACAGATTTTTGACTTCCTAGTCTACATAATTGTGTGAGCCAACTCCTTAAAATAAATTTCCCACTTTCTATATGTACACATATTCTATTGGTCTGTTTCTCTGGAAAATATTGACAAACATTCATGGTTTAGAATCTTTTAGTAAGCTACTAGATCCATTTGGCTCTATTTTGTTGAAGAATTGTGCACCTGCATTCACTGGGATATTGGTCTGTAGTTTTCTTATCTTGTAATATCATTGCCTAGCTTTGGTGTTATGGTAAAACTGGGCTCATAGATCGAGCTGAAAATGGTGTTTTTCTGTTTCAGAAGAGTTTGAGAATAACTGGTGTAAATTCTTCTTTAAATGTTTGGTACAAGTTGTCACCTGCAGCTGTCAATTTCCCTCTGAGCTCTGCTTTCACTACATCCCATATATCTCTTGTAAATTTTTCCTTGGCTTTTGGGTTTAATTTCTAGGAATGTCTGCTGGTCTAACTTGTTTACAGGGCTGTTCAAGTACTCTGTTTTCTTATTTGTCGTCTGTCTGGTTGTCTATCCAATATTGAAAGTTGCATGTTAAAATCTCCAACTATTATTGGAGATCTATTTATCTTTTCAATTCTGTCACTGTTTATTTCATGTACTTAGGACTTTGTTATTTGGTTTATATATTCTTATAATTGTCATATCTTCTTGATAAGTTAGCCCTTTTATCATAAAATATCCTGTTTCTCTGAAAAATGTATGTTTTAAAGTCTATTTTTCCTGATATTAGTATAGCTACTCCAGCTCTCTTGGGCTCTGTTTGCATGGAATCTCTCTTCTGTCCCTTTGAACTTGATCATATTTTGTTAATCTGAACATGTCTTATTTTCTCTTTCATTTTTGAAGGGAACATTTTTTTCTTCAGATGTAGAAAGCGTGCTTGACAGGTTTTTTCTTCTGTTTTTTATTTTACATTTTGAATATATTGTTCTACCATCTTTTTCCCTTCATAGTTTATGATGAGGTAGTAGCTGTTCGTCTTATTGAGGATTCCTTATATGTGATGTGTCACTTTTGTCTGGGGGTAGTTTAATTATGTGTGTTGGTGTGGATCTTCTTGATTTGTCTTACAGTTTACGGAGGAGATTCTTGGATGTGTAGATTAATGTGTTTCATCAGTTTGGGAAGTCTGTGGCCAGTATTTCTTTACCTATTCTTTCTGTCCCTTTTCTCTCCTTTTATTCTGGAACTTCTCATTTTTACATATGTCGGAATGCCTGGTGGTGCTCTACAGGTTTCATACGGGCTCTTCCCTTTTTATTTTCTTTCTGTCTGTTCCTCAAACTGTGTAATATCAGTTGATCTGTTCTTACGTTTTTTGATTCTTTCTTCTGACTTCTTGCATCTGTTACTGAACTCCCCTAATTAACTTTTCATTTCAGCTATTTTTGTTCCCTTTTGCAATATCTATCTCCTTATATCTTTAAAATTTTCATGATTTGTGTATTTATTGACCTGATTTTTCTATTGGTGAGACATTACTCTTTTGTTCTTCAGACATAGTTTTCTTTTTAGTTCATTAAACATATTTTAAAGAGCTGTCTTAGAGTTTTTGTAAAGATCTACTATATGGACTTCCTCAGGCACAATTTCTGTTGGTTGTCTTTTTTCCTGTTCTTATTTCTTTGCTTGCCTCATAATACTTTATTGAAAACTGCACATTTTTAACATCACAACGTAGCAACTCTGGAAACCAGAGTCTCCCTTCATTTCCTCAAGCGCTGGTTCCTTCTTCTTACTGTACTTATTTTGTTCCTTTATGACTTTTTTGAAGGAATTTTGGAGACTGTATTCTTTGTTGTGTGTGATCACTGAAGTCTCTTTTCCATTAACTTAGTGGTTAATTGGTGATTATCTTAAATGCCTGGAGTCCCCAGGAACTAAAAACAAACAAACACAACTCTTTCCCCTTCCTTGGACAGGGCCTCTGTGCTGCTGCTGGGCATGCCCTCAGTACTCAGACAAGGAAACTATAACCCTGCCTTAGCCTGCACTCCTTGCTTGCATAGCCTCAAGGGTGAGAGCTTAGTGCCCTCTCTGGGCTTCCCTGGGCATGTGCATGGCCTTCAGATTCCCCGAAAAGTGAAAGCTTTCAAAGAGCTATTTCCCAAAGCTTTTTATTCCCAACCTTTTCTCCCCAAATTTTAGTTAATTTATTCTTATTCATTGCCCTAAACAGCAGTGACTAAAGCATTTGCCTGTAAGTGCTTTTGACAAATATCCACTGGGTAATGGTTTCAGCACTGGGTGAGTTCTTCTGAGTTAGGCAAGACAAAGGCAAGCCTTTCAGGCTAATTCTCAAAGGAGTCACCAGATAGGTCAAAACAAATAATTCTAAGTCTTTGTGAATGAAGTCTATTCTGCTGCCACTGGTACTAGTCTGGGAAAGGAGACCACTATTTTTAGGGCTGCTGATAAGCTGGGAGGCTGGGAATAGGGTTTGGGTGTGTTAATCAACCACAAAGTTCAGTGTTCATCCAGATTTTTCCTGGATAAATGTTCTCCTGGCTGAGATAGTGAACAAGATGGTAACCTTTTGGTAACCAAATCTCAGATTCCCATCTCTTTGTTTTATTCTACTTACCGGAAGTGCATCACTACATCCAGCCGCATAAAGGGATATGAATACACAAAGCCGTGTAGACCAGGAGGATCATTGGCATCCATGCCTCTCATGCCAGGTTAGATCTCTTCATTTAGTCCCATTATGATTTAATATTCTTTCCCATACTTAACATTTTTTCTTTCCATGCTTCAGACTGGATACTTTCTACTGGAACCTGGGTAGTGCTCTAATCAGAAACAGTGCTGTTTATGTTGTGTCCTTCTGCTGTTAAATCTGTCTTATGAGTTCTTTATTTCAGATATTATATTTTTTCATTCCCAGAATTATCATTAGATTATTTTTATAGATTACATTTCATTGAAATGTTCCTTTTTTTTTCAAGAAATTTTATCCATTTTCTCTATTTCCTTGAACACATGAATTATAACTATTTTAAAGTCTTTTCCAGTTACTTTCAAAATCTGGGTAGCCTGTGGATCTGTTTGTATTATTTGATTTTTCGCTCTGCAATAAGGTATATATTCCTGTGTTTCAAAGTAAGTAGTAATTTTTGGAATGACATTTGTTATGTGTTTGGAAGCTGGGAAGCCTCCTGGTAATATATTCTTCTACAGCAGGCTAGGCCTTCCCTTCATTGGGCAGATGGCGAGAGGTCACTTAGTTCAGTTGGAGATTGCCTTTCCTGGAAATGGGGCTGCCTTCCTGGTGAGGCTGTCACCATGGGCCTTCCAGGGCTTGCACCAGAGGCCGTGGGTCCACAGGGACACTGCTTTGGCCGGCTGAATTCCAACCTCTGTCTTGCACCACTACCAAAAGCTCTTCTAACTTGTCTCTGCCTCTGAAAGGGTTTCTGCTTAGGTTTTTAGGTTTTACTCTGTCCCAGCCCATCATTTTATATTCTAAATGGCGAGATGGAATTTTACAAACATAACGACAGAGTGTGAGTAAAGTTGGAGAAGGAGCTGCTCTGACCCAGTGGCCGACACTGAGTGGCTATCTGACACGTTAAGTATGACTTGCATCACGCCATCCCTTACTCAACATTCTAATGACTGAGAAGAAAACCCAAAGTAACTACCACAGGATTCTGCATGATCTGACCATGGATTCACACTACAAACCCCTTCTTCCTGCTTTCTCCCACTTCATTGAGCTCCAGCCCTGCTGGCCTCCTGCTGTCCCTCCAACAGACCACATGTAGATCACCATAAAAGCTCTGCATCTGTTCCTCTGTCTTCCTGGAAAATCTTTCCTTGAGGGTCTCTCCAATTTCTGCTCAAGCATCACTTCCTGGGGCCCCACACCAGAATCTCTAGGTCTAAGCTTTCTCACTTCCCTCCTTCCTGTGTGCATATGGTGTGACGTTTAAATGTGTTTATTATTTAAATGTGTTATTGTTTATTGTAAAAAATGAGCACCCCACTCCAATCTCTGTTGCAATCTCCTTCAAACTGGGAGCCACTCCGTCTTCCTCATTGCCCTGTCTCCAGGCTTGGGGTGGTGCCTGGCACATGGCAGGGAAGAAATATGCAAATTTTTCCAAGGTTTGTTTGTCACACGACATGAAAAGTCCAGAATGCTATTGTAAGACCACAGCTGCCCTATAAGCTTATAAGACCCTGCCTATGGAAACTGGGGACAATTTCCAAAAGCGGGTAAAAGTTGGGCTATCCAAAGCTGCCTCATGGACAACAAGGGGAAGACAGAGCATTCCAAGCAGAGGGAAGAAGCTTCAAGAAGACTTAGATACAGAGAAGGTTTGACTTTTCTTTATGATTCCAGAAGCCTGTTAAAATGCCTAGAACAAAGGGATGTGTGTGAGTTACTTGCTGTACTGACAGGCTGAAAATAAAATTCTAAATCAAGGGAAACTATTAAAAAGAGAATCCCTTGAAAGTGTAAATCCAGGGCCATTTCAAAATCTCTTTTATTTCCAATCTTCAAGGGGGAAAATTTGCTGTTGTTGTTTTGTTTTATTTTGTTGTTTATATCTTGTGGATAATTGTAATTTACAGGACTGTTGATCCACCAGTGAGCATTTGCTGAAAGTCACATAAATTACAAGGCCTAAAAGCATTGGGAAGACATGTAACAGAAAATTGCCTGTACATCTTTGAGGTTAAAACAGTTCTTCTGTATGTCCAGGTGGTCCACCGATGGGGACAGACACCTAGTGTCTGAGGGGTGTCTTGGTGGGGCATGAGGAAGGGGCCTAGGGGTGAGCTGGCTTCCCTCAACTGGGTTGAGCATCAAGAATGGGTCAGGAATGTGTAGGTGGAAACCAACAGTATTCAGGTTATTTAGAGGGAATTTTCTTGACTCAAAGCTTAACGTTTGCTACACTTAAAATTATGAACACTAATGATGCTCTGTGAGATCCAGCTGAAAGAGAACCTCTTTCTCTGGATTTCTGGACCACATGGCACTTTCCTATTGCACATGAAGGTCACAGCATGTCCTAGTGCTTCACAATAAATTTATCTAATGGCGTTTGTCCCTACACCTTGCCAAGGAGGACCACCTGTGTGTTGTTTGCTTCCCAATTCTGACTGAGACTTGGTTGAGGAGGCTGGTGTTTGAGAACAGTAAGGATGGAGCAGGCCAACCATCTTTTCCCCCGTGTACTGCAGGCAGTTTTCTAACTTTTGAATTTCACTCACTTTGTTTCCCGTTCCCCTTACCTCAAGAAGTCACTGGCACCATTTTTGTGAGTGTTTTGTTATTCTTGCAACCTCAGCTTTTTTTGGACATTTATCAGGGTAAAGTCACATCTCTGAACTTTTGCACAATTGCTACCAAAGACATTTGTCATAGGCTGGCCAGTGTGCTGATGTGAGGTCCCAGGATTAAACTACATTTGGAATTTATTATAAGCATGGTGAGAAGAGGTTCATTTTAAGATCATAAATCTACTTTTGAGTCTTTGTTCTGGCACTGGGAGGTGTAGAGTTTTGAGCAATTGTAATTAGTCTCCCTCAGCCTCAGCTTTTCCATTGTAAAATGGCAATACAGTGGTATTTGACTGGTGGAGCGTCCGTTGTCAGTGTTACTGAGAGCTTATCTCTAGACTTGGAAAGCTTATTGCTTTTTATCACTGCACAACTCCCACAGCACACAAGTTTACCTGCTAAGTTGTGTCAATGAAGTTCAATAACTTGTGATGTTTTGCATTTGCTTCTAGGTAACTCAGAGCTGTTTTAACAATTGCTATGGATATTGTCGGTTTGTTTCCACATGCTAACATAACATAATTTATATTAACATAAATTTTGGTGTATGTTGCCTCTTTTATATTTTCTTTTAAATTCCTATATAGCAGATGTGAACATTGTCTCTAATCCTTTTAAATGTGGTAAGAATATACACTGTGGATGACAAATCATTTTATTAAGAAATTTGGGATGTGAATGTTACATATCCAGTGAATAAAACAGGGTGATAGTAACCATTAACCATTAGCCTCCATCCACTTGGTGAATCCTGGAAATGAAAGTTCAGATGTGAATTTATAAGTGTATTCTGGCTTTAAATCACAAGGTTATCAGATTGGATTGGTTTGCAACTAGAGACAATAGACCTGGAAGAAAACTTTTAAATTATTGAGTGAACACAATGGTTGTATAGAGGGGAAACAGACCAGTAAAGTGAGATGACATGAGGTCAGTTAGCAGAAATGCTCCTCAGCACACCATGGGCTCTTGCATCCCAGGGCCTGGCTGTTGTCCACACACCTGTCTACATTTGGTCTTCCCTCCACTCATTTAGCAGGTGTCCCAGATACCTATTATAGCATGGTAAACAGCCTCAAAGCCTAGTGGGGCAAAGTGGCACCTTCTATCGGACCTCCAGGTTCTATAGGTCAGGACTCTGGTTAGAGCATAGTGTCCATAATGTCTGGGGCCCCAGCCGGGAAGACCCAACGGCTAGGGGTAATGCAAAGTGCCTGGGACTACCATTACGTGGAGAATTCTCTCAACTGCCTGGTACCAGGGGTGGGTAACTCAGTGTTTGGACTGGAGCACCTTCTACACACCACTGCAGCTTCAGGCCTGGCCGTCTTGGGGTGATCAGACTCTTTAAATATGGTTCAGGGCTCTAAGGGCAAGATTTTCAGTGAGTCTGAGGAAGGAGCCACATGGTCTTTAACGACCAGTGTCGAGGGAAGCATAGCTTCACCTCTATATATCCCAGAAGTCAAATAACCACATGCCCTCGCCAGTTCAAGGAGAGAGGACAGAGACTCCACATCTTGTTGAGAAGAGTATCATGCATTAAAATTGCCATAAAGGTATTTGCTGAGAGCATTTTATGTGTCAGACGACAGGCTCTTCTTGGGGAGACAGAGATGGATGAGGCACATTTTCTGTCTTCAAAGAGCTCCCAATCTATAAAGAAACAAAAACAATTTGGGCTCCAAGGTTCTACCGAAATTGATCTATGACACCATAGCAATTAATACTTTGATTTTTCAACAAAGATAGTGAATGAATTAATGAAACAGAGTAGAGACTACAGGAACAGACCAAAGACTATATGGAATTTTGATAAATGGTGATAGTGTCTTGAGAGCTCATTGTTCAAAGAAAGGACTATCTAATATGCAGAGCTAGAAAATGTATTTCTACATGGAATTTATGAAATAGATGCCTACCTCCCACCATAGAAAAATTAAGTCCAGATGCATCAGGGACTTAGATTCAAAAGCAAAGCTTTAAAACTGGTAGAGGCAATGTAGATGAAAATCATTCCGACCTTGGAAAGACCGATCCTGAGAAGGATTTCTTAGCAAGACAAAAAAACACTAATCATAAAAGAAGTGATTGATGAAGTCCACCCCTTTGAAATTAAAAACATCTGCTTATTACAAATTTATAAAGAGCGAAAAAAAGCCGAAAGCAGGGAGAAGATATTTGTAATACGTATAATTGAAATGCAATCACTATCTATCTATATCTATCTATCTATCTATCTATCTAATCTATCATCTATCTATCATGCACAAATAAATGAGAAAAAGACAAACCAGCCAATAGAAAAATGGACAAAAGACATACCCAGAAAATCACTAAAGAGAGAAACATGAACAGACCATAAACAAAATGAAGAGTGTCTGCAGTCGTTTGTGATTCTGAATGTGTAAATCAAACTACCGTGAGATACCATTTTAGAGCAACTTGATTGACAGATATTAACATGTAAGGCAGTACAGGTATGGATCTGAGGAACTTCCACCAAGGGTGTAAATTGATGCAACTTTGGAAAATAATGGGACATTTTATTAAAGGTCCTAACTGTCTGTCATTGCTGTTCTTCTCCAATGCACCAAGTTTTGGCCCCACTAAATGATGAGACATTAGGTTGATGCTGAAAAAGGAAAGGCCTTTTCTGTCAAAGGCAATGTCAGAGAGAATTAGGGATGAATTATGAAAATCAGGCCCTTGTTCATTCCATCAAAATCAAAATCCTCTTTTCAGTTTGCTTCTTTAAAAGCAAGCCAGCCAATAAAATGGCAGTAATAGTACCTGTAGCTTCAAACCTCAGTTTACCTCTAATCTATGATGAGGCTTACATATTACAAGCTTTAAAGTGATCGCTGAGGGCAAAGAAAGAGGTGGATGGCTGCCCCAGATTCTGAGAAGTGGCACCTCTGTTTTGTAGGTGGTCGTGTAGCTGAGGGATGAATAAAGCCTGCAGGGAGCGGAGCTCTGTGGATAAGGGGAGGCTGCTGGAACATGACTTTAATTAGCCTGAGCAAATGAACTCCATCAAAGGAAACATGGAATTCAAACTGTGCCTCCAAGTAACTGTAGGCCTTGGGACAAATGAGGCTGAGAGTCAAAGAGGGCGGCCTTTCTCTGTCCTCATTATTTCTTATCATATGTGAACTGCAGTTCTCTGGATTTCTAAGCCCATTTTTATAACAAGCTTACATAAAATTCCTCAGCATAACTTATCTCTCTGAGCTTCATCACCCAGGACAATGCCGGGAGCTGGCATACACCAGTGTTTGGACGGCGTCCCCCCTCGTCTCAAGCCGGCTGAGGGCGCATGCTTGTGAAGCCTCAAGCCTGACCCCCCACCTCAGGAAGGCTTATGTGATCTTTCGGGGCAGACCACGTTGCCCTCCTAATCCTCTCAGGCTAGCGATGGGGAAGTCTGAGTTGGATGCGGTTCTCCGGTCCACCTCAGCTGTGGCGGCAGCCAGCCTTCACTGACTGACCAGGTGTCCACGGGTGCCTGCCCTGACCCAGGGGCAAGGGTGGGCCTGCCGGGGTGCAGGATGCCCCTCTGGTCACCTGCCCTGGTGAACTTGAGCATGGCCTGTGGCTGGGAGGGGCCTGCGTCCCCCTGGGGCTCCCTCTCCTGTGAAGGACACTAATGATAAGCATTCTGTTCTCCGTCTCTGCCACCCCCACTCACACCCCCACTCACAGCCCCACTGACACACCCACCCACTCACACCCCCACTCACACCCACCCACTCACACCCCCACTCACACCCACCCACTCACACCCCCACTCACACCCACCCACTCACACACCCACTCATGCACACCCACTCACACACACACCCACCCACATTCACTCATGCCCACCCACTCACATTCACTCACTCACACCCCCACTCACACCCCCACACACCCATTCACTCATGCCCATCTACTCACCCCCACTCACACTCACACCCCCACTCACACCCACCCACTCACATTCACCCATGCCCACCCACACCCCCACTCACACACCCACCCACTCACCCACCCACCCACCCACATTCACTCATGCCCACTCACTCACACACCCACCCAATCACACCCACCCACTCACACCCCCACTCACACCCACCCACTCTCAACCCTACTCACACACAACCCCACTCACCCTCACTCACACACCCACTCAATCACACCCCCCACTCACATCCCCACCCACCCACATTCACTCATGCCCACCCACTCACCCTCACTCACTCTCACACACCCACTCACACCCACCCAATCACACCCCCACTCACACACCCACCCACCCACATTCACTCATGCCCATCCACTCACACCCACCCAATCACACCCCCACTCACACACCCACCCACCCACATTCACTCATGCCCACCCACTCACCCTCACTCACTCACACACCCACTCACACCCACCCAATCACACCCCCACTCACACACACACACCCCCACATTCACTCATGCTCACCCACTCACCCTCACTCACCCACCCAATCACACCCCCCTACTCACACACACACACCCACATTCACTCATGCCCACCCATTCACCCTCCCTCACACTCACACACCCACTCACACCCACCCAATCACACACCCACCCACCCACATTCACTCATGCCCACCCGCTCACCCTCACTCACTCACACACCCACTCACACCCACCCACACTCTTTCACTCACACTCATTCTATCAGAATACCAGGTCCCAGTGAGTATTTGAAGAGGGGAGACGACAGATGGTAACTGGGGGCTCTCCCTGATATGTGACATTATGACTGGAGGTGCAGTGAGGCCTCTGTGATGAGGAACCTCGAGAAGAGCATGCTAGGCAGACACACCCCAAGAGGTCCCTGGAATGCAATGGGCCTTCAGGCAAAAGGGGTGTGGGTGGCCTTGGGACAAATGAGGCCAGCAGAGGGGGATAGGCAGATTAAAGCAGGGCTCTGCAATCCAAACAAGTATTTTAGTTTTATTTTAAATGAGATGGAAGGCTCAAAGGTGGGAAAGTCAGGGTGTGGTTTCCATTCATGAGGACTCTGGAGGTGTCTATAGGGAGCAAGAAGTTTCCCCTGCAGGGGTCTGAGGTCAGCCGTGGGGCTGTTTCATGGCTCAGAATAGGACGGTAGTGGCAGAAGAAGGAGAAAGAGAGCTCTGAGTTGACCGTTAGATCTGCAATGCCCATGTGGCTGTCCAGTGACAGAGAGACAGGAGAGGTGGGAGGGAGCAAAGGCGCCTGGGGTGGGGGTTAGGGGCAGCTGACAAGCTTTGGCATCCAGATGGGAGAGAGACATGGGAGAGGGCATGGTGGGGATGAGGTCCTGGGAACCACCAGTAAACTGAAACCTCAGTAAAATGGGTTTTCTAGAGAAGTTACCTGGAAGGATTTGAATTAGTTGTGAAAAAGAAATTTGAGACTAAAATCTTGAAGATTATGTAATTGCTGTATAATGAGACACATAAGTATAATATAATACATATTATATAATATGTATATGGCATGTATGATATATATCATGAGTATAACTATAAAATGACATAATTCAATAATAAATACTCTAATAGAAATATGATATAACATGTGATCTCCTACAGTGCTTAGTGAGAGTGACCCTATGGGATGACCAAAGGAAGTGTGTGAGGGGATGAGAAGGAAAAGCCTCAGCGTGGGTGTTGGGTGGATTCTTCACAGAGAGTGTGGGAGCCCAGGACTGGTCACACAGTGGCCCAGGGCTCTCAGGAGACAGGAAAGGAGGAGGGGGACAAGGAGAAAGGGCCGTAAGTGCTGCCGGACCGTGTGACTGCTGCTACGGTACAACTTCCAGTTTGGAAAAGCAGCTCAAGGGTAATCCTTCAGAAGGAGGACATGGGCTCTGTGAATGTCCAGGGCCACATGAGTGCCTGGAGCCACATGAACGCCCCTCCTTCTTTCTTCTCATGCTCTCTCTATCCCTTCCCCCAACTGTTGACAGTTGAACCAGAAGGCTGAGAGCCCACTCAGGAGACAGGCTCAATATTGCAGGTGAGAGACCATGGCAGGCCCAGCCAGGGTTGCTCCCTTGTGGCAGAGTGGATGACAGAGACACGGAGGACAGGAATGTAGGATGTGGTTGTCACCTCAGTGCTTGTACGACTGAGCAGGCCAAGAAAGTGTGGCTCCCAGGCCTGGCCCCAGGAAATGCATGTGTGGTCTGCCATCCCCTGGGATGGGAGCAGCCGAGGCTTGGGCTCTGACAGGGCAGCTGGTACACCCCATTTAGGCACTCTGCTTAGGGGCTCAGGAGCATGCATGAGGACAGGATGGCGGACTTCTGGCTGTGTGGTGAAGGATGAAGAGAACTGAGCTGTGGGCATTGGACAACCATCAGCATAAGAGCCACGGAAGTTGTGGGCTGGAGGAGAGCCTGCATGGAGAAGGGCAGTGGGTGGAGAGCGCTGGCAGAGCTGCAGCGCCCATCGCTTCTGGGGGAGCAGGAGTGGGAGCGGCGTGGTCTGCATGGACGATGAGTGCTCAGAGCCCTGCTGTGGGCGATGCCGTCAGGGTCTCCCACTGGCTGGATTGGTGGTCCAGGGAAACTGGCGGACTCTGATGTCGTGCTAGAAGACAGCGTGCTCTTGTTCAAACACTGACTCCACCCAACTTGCCGTTTGTCCCCGGACAGCTCAATGTACCCAGTCAATCTTCCCGAATCTGTGAAATGGGTATAATATCCAAAAAAACCCCAAAGCCTTAGTGAAGATGAAATGTGTCAGTGGACACCTGCAATGCTTTGTAAAGGGTAGTAGGCCTGCCTCTAACCAAAGTACCTTCTCTTTGTTAGTAGGCATAAACTCTAAGTTAGAATGAGTTAATGCTTAATGAATACTGACTTAATACTGTGTGTATATAACTTATTTCTGCCTCTGATAAACTGTGGTAGACATGCTCGGGCACATATGAAATGCACTGTATATATGAATTCACTGTCTGACAGGCAGAATTGCCCCTTGGCTTCCAGATTGCACCTTTTAAAAGAGGGGCCCATGTGGCACTCTGTGTTGTACAGATAAGGGAAGGGAATCAAAATCCTGCTCCAAGGTGAATGCAGAGGTTAATTGGGGATCTTGGCTATATCCACCCCCGCCTTTGCCCCACACAGTCCCTTCCCTTCAATCAAGCAAGTTACAGAAGTTTCTGGAATCAGTTTTCTTAAATGAAGTTGTTGGACTCTGACATATTAAGATTTATAAAGTCTGAGTTATAATAATATAACTAAATTAGTCAAATTAATTTCTTTCTGGAGAAAACTGAAGTGTTATGTACAGAATTGGGATTTTGAAACAGACAGGCATAAATGAGCATCTGTGTTCTGCTACTGCATTAGTTGTGTGCTGTGTGAATAGTGGTCACTCCTTTTACGTATATGTGGCTGCTAACTGTAACTCCTGGGGGAAAATCCTGGGGGAAAATACCTTTGAAACGTAAATCAGTCAAAGGGAGAAATAAAGCGGGGAAAACCCCGTTTATTGCTTACAAGTAGTCATCAACTTCTGCTTGTCTGTGTCTCTCACGACCCAGCTGCAGAAAAAGGGACCCCACCCACCCTCTCGAGTCCAGATATGCCCTCACTCCCCCTTGTAATTACCTATTTTTTTTTTATTTATTTTATTTATTTTTTTTTACTTTTTTTTTTTAAATATAATTTATTTTATTATCATTAATTTACAATTACATGTGCAATATTACGATTATTAAACTACCCCTTCAGAGACTTCCGGGAAGATGGCGGTGTGAGCAGGGCGGCAGAAATCTCCTCCCAACACTATATTTATCTACGAAAACACCGAAAATACATCTATTCCTAAAAGAGAGACGAGAATACACAGGAAGCGCACAGCGTGCAGCTACACCCGAGAGGACTCGGCACCCCAAGAGGCGGGTAAGATCCGGAGCCGCGACCCGGCGGGACCCGAGCCCTCCCCCACCCCAGCGCACCGGCGGGAGGAGAGGATTCAGAGCCGGGAGGGAGTGGAAGCACACCCCGCGAAGTAGCCAGCCCCGGTGATCTGCGCGGGGAGGGCTGACCCACATTGCGCAGTGCAGCGGAGATTGGAGAGACAGAGGGGCAGGATCTGAGCGGGGAACGCGCCAGGGTGCTTGCAGCCGGCTCCCAGGAAGGAAAAAAAAAAGCGCGCGCTTTCTTCAGCGGTCTTAAAGAGACAGGAGCCCAGCGGAGGAGCCGGACCGCCCCAGCACACTCAGCCCAGCAGGCTGGGAGTCCTGGGGAGTTTCAGGCGCCTTAGCTGGCGACTGAGGAAGCGTAGCCATACTTAACACTTCTCACTGAGATCAGCAGCCTCCTATTCGTTCCCACCTCTGCCAGAGCGATAAAGGGCCCTGCGGAGCAGCACAGTCACAGCTGTTGAATAGTGGGGCAATAGCGCCACCTAGAGCATTCCCACAGAATCTACGTACGGTGGGCATTTTTTTGTTTTTTTTTGTTTTGTTTTGTTTTTTGTTTTGTTTTTGTTTTTTCTTTTCTTTCTTTTTTTTCTTTTTTCTCTTTCTTTTTTTTTCTTCTCTTTTTAAAGTCTTAAAGAGCCCAGCTGACATACGTGGCAACTATCAGTGACCAAATTATACAGTCATGAAAAGACAGAGGAATATGGTTCAGACCAAAATCAACCAGACAACCCCAGAGAGGGAGTCTGAAGGGATGCAAATGCACAGCCTCCCTGAAAAAGAATTTAGAATAAAAGTCATAATCATGCTGATGGACCTACAGAGAAATGTGCAAGAGCTGAGGGAGGAAGTGAGGGAACTGAAGAAAGACAATACAGAAATCAGACAAGCGATTGACGGGCTTAACAGCAGAATGGATGAGATGCGAGAGACTGTTAATGGAATAGAAAACAGAGAACAGGAGCACAGAGCAGCTGAGGAAGAGAGAGATAAAAGGATTTCTAGGAATGAAAGAATATTAAGAGAACTGTGTGACCAATCCAAACGGAACAATATTCACATTATAGGAGTACCAGAGGAAGAAGAGAGAGAAAAAGGGATAGAAAGTGTCTTTGAAGAAATAATTGCTGAAAACTTTCCCTCGCTGGGGAAGAAGTAGTCTCGCAGTCCACCGAAGCTCATAGATCTCCCAACACAAGGGACCCAAGGAAGACAACACCAAGACACATAATAATTAGGATGGCAAAGATCAAAGATAAAGACAGGGTATTAAATGCAGCTAGAGAGAGAAAAAAGATCACCTACAAAGGAAAACCCATCAGACTATCATCAGACTTCTCAACAGAAACCTTACAGGCCAGAAGAGAATGGCATGATATATTTAACGTTATGAAACAGAAGGCCTCGAACCAAGAATATTGTATCCAGCACGATTATCATTTAAATATGATGGAGGGATTAAACAATTTCCAGATAAACGAAAGTTAAGAGAATTTGCGTTTCATAAACCACCACTACAGGATATCTTAAATGGACTGCTCTAGATGGAAGCACACCTAAGGCTAAAAAGATGTCACCAGAGGGAAAAAAAATCATAGCAAAGAAAGCAGACCATCCAAATGCCAACTAAAGGCAAAGAATAAAACACCTATTATAGAAAGAATGGAGGAGGAGGAATAAGAAGGGAGAGAAAGAAAGAAACATCAGACTGTGTTTACAATAACTTAACAAGAAAGTTAAGTTACATTGTTAGATAGTAAAGAAGCAACCCTTGAACCCTTGGTAACCACGAATCTAAAGCCAGCAATGGCAATAAGTACACACCTATCAATAATCACCCTAAATGTAAATGGAATGAATGCACCAATCAAAAGACACAGAGTAACAGAATGGATAAAAAAGCAAGACACATCTATATGCTGCCTACAAGAAACTCACCTCAAATCCAAAGATATACACAGACTAAAAGTGAAGGGATGGAAAGATATTTCATGCAAACAACAAAGAGAAAAAAGCAGGTGTTGCAGTAC